>QWTY01036242.1:0-16357 GCA_008033365.1 Pseudorectes ferrugineus | reverse complement strand
GCAGGGATGGAGCAAACCCCTCCAGGAGGGATTGCTGCTGCCGGCCGGTTCATCCAGCCCGGTCACATCACAGGGTGCCCCACGAAGGCACCTCCTGCCATGAAATGTGGATGCCTCCACAGTTACTCAGCTCCCAGGCTGTGCTGCTCGCCTGGAGCTCAGTTTTTCCGAGATTCCTGAAATCAGCGATGGGTCCCTCTGGAAACTGATCTAATGGTTTGAGGAATGCAGCTGCAGTCATTAGAGCTCTGCAGAGTCTCCAAACTCGCTGCTCTATTAGTTAGCACAACAATTCTAAATGGGCAAAGAATGAGAAATTATTTTCTCCCCTCAATGGCAGCACTGCTCCGCTCCTTTCCTTCCTCCTCCTTGCACTTCAGGGAAATGTCACTCCATGGTAACCTGGATTTTTAATCACCTTGTCAGGATGCAGTGGCCAGTAGCTACACAATGTACAGCGTGTCACATTCCATAAGCTCCTGGGACAGTGGCACCCTGCAAATCAATTGGTGCCTCTCCTTGCCTTGCTTCTTCTTTAAGAAAAATATATTGCATAAATAGTGGAAATGCTTTCAGATCTAATAAAACCATAATCGTATGCAAACAGAAATGGCTGAGTGCACAGTTTAATTTGCTGGGATAATTCTGTAGAACATCAGGAAAGTTACAAACCAAAAACCCAAAGCCTTCAGCAAAATGCTGCATGCCAGGAGCTTCTCAGGGCTCAGAGGCACCCGTGCTGCTCCTGCTGAACCTGCAGGGAAGCTCCCAGAGACTGCAGTGGGCACAGGGCACAACACTCCTGCTGGGATTCAGGCTTATAAAAAGAAGGACAGTCCATTTTCAGGAACACAGTGTCTCTGAACACTGCAGCAACTATTTCAGTGTCATCTGAGTGCGAGTCCAGGGTGTTCTATGCCACGGAGTGTGGACATTTCTTTCTTTTGCTAAACATGTTATTTTTGGACACATTCTTGCTGGTGTTCATGGGAATATTTCCAATGGGGCAACACTTCCAATTAAGACCTCTTTATAGTTTATAAATAATAAGTGGCTGACAGCCTAGAAAATAAATGTATTTTTTAAATAAAGAGATGATGGCTAACCTGTCACAGAGTGATACACAGTCCAAATAAGTCAAGAGATTCCTTCCAACCATGACTTACAACTTAAGAACCTTTTTAGTATCTTCATAACCAAAAATGGCACACACTGTGCATATCTACCCTATGCTAATATCATCCACTACTTATTTAGAGCGACATAAAATGTGGTTCATTAAAAAAATGCCAAGTCATTTCTTGTATAGATGAGAGGCTCTTTCACGAACTCTTGTGGTAAGTAATTCAAAATCAAGTATTTGTAAAATTGGGGAGTAGAACAGGCAAAACAGCCTTCCCCAGAGGTGTGTTTGGAGTCTCTGCAGCACAGGAAATCATCAGGGGCATCGGGGCAACCACGGGGCTTCTTGGGCTGCCCTTCACACAAAAGGCTTTGCTTCAGTGGATGGGGGCATCACACAAGCACTGCCATAAACCTGCAATTCACCTGGTGGGGATCATGATGGCTGTGGGGGACAGCCCAGGCTGTGCCCACTCAGAAATCACAAGTTGAAAGCACCAGAGTGAAACAGCCCTGAGCATCAATACAAAGAAAAGGAATATAATTTAGAGGCAATCTTCTAGTTTATGGCCAGCCTTTCATTACGGTCTCCTCATGCTACACAGAATCAAAAAGCAGAAGAGCCTGAGGAAGGGGACAGAGAGATGGGAAGAGAGAAGAGGAAGCACACCCCTTTTTTCCTCTTGGCCTCAGCCACGCACACAGGGAGTCTCAGACCTGTCTTAGAGTACTACAGAGAGAATTGCAAAGAATGAAAGAAAATAAAACTTTCAAAAGTAGCAAAATCCCATCTGAAATACTATTGACCTGGAGAATTATCCCTGATGCCTCTTCAAACCGTGTTGCACTCCCCTCTGGTGCTACCCAGTACGTGTTGGGTATATTTTAAGCCAGATGCACCCGGTGCACACAGTGGAGGGCAAACAGCAGCTCAGGGGATCTCCTGAGCACTTGCACCAGGACTTCAACAGCTCAGTCACTTCTCTTATTTCTTTTTTACACACTAATGCTTCATTTCTGCTTATTTCCTACCAGCAAAATATTGATCCAACCTGGCTTCTTCTGGAGTTTTGTTCCTACTCCTCTTGCCATGGTTTTCCTTGGCAAAATCTCCTTGTTCTTTCCATATTAAACCTCAGCAGAGCAGGAAGAGCAACAAAATCCAAAGGCCACACCCAAGGTCTCAGGTGAGTCAGGACATCTCAGGGACATCTCACCTTTAATGTCTCTTACCTACCAAAAGCAGCTATTGACAATTTGCTCACTGAGGCAGTTCATTACGACTTCTCGATGCAAGGAGCTTTAATGCAGTTTTATTTACAGACCTGTCACTGTCTTTAGTCTCTTTATGTTGCACTGGAGCTATCAGGAGCCCCAGGGTGAGTACAGCAGGACTGAGACTGAGCTGTAACATAAACCCAGTCCCTGTATGTCCAGCTGAACCTGCCTGTGAAGTGAATTTCATTACAAAAGCCATGGCTTGATCACAAACCCACTTAAGCCAGCTAGTCTTCCCTTGGATTTAAAAGAGTTTTGGACCATTGTCTCAATTATAGAGCCAGAAAAATTCCTCATTGACACCCTCAGAGACTTCAGACTACCCTAGATTTCATTACTAGAAGGAGTTGCCAGCTCAAGAGCTTTTCAGCACCAGAATCCTTTACAGCACAAAGGTGGGGTCCACTACAAAGGTACATTTTGCTGTCCATCTGGGTTTTTTTCCAGGTTACACTATTTTCCAGAATTTTGGTTTCAATTGACTCAGGTGCAGGTTACCCTAATGCTTACAAAGGTGAACTTCTGTATTCAAAGGAGCAGCTTGTGTAAGGGAAAGCTGAGGACAGAAAAGCAATTGCTGCGTGCAAGGGCCCTTCGCACCCCTTAATCTCTGCCGTGGGTTCCAGCTGTATCCTCTTCCCAGAAGTACAATCTGCTTTTCTGTGAGGAGGAATTTGCAGTTTGCTGGAGAACATTTCACCATCTGCACTGAGCTGAGCCACTGCACACGCAGGAGAGAAACTGGCACTGCTCCTGCACCGAGCACAGGCATGAGCATCATCCCCACCCCAGCCACCAAAGGAAGGGAGGGGGCTGCTCAGGCACCAGAATGATGCACATCCTTTGGTCTGCACCACTGCAAGGATCTCCTCGTTTGCTGCTAGTGGAGATGTTTAGGGGATGCAACAGGACTATCACAAGATCTTGCACGAGAAGACAAAAAGGTAAACTGCACGAGAAGACAAAAAGATAAAATGCACGAGAAGACATCTGGCAGAAGGAAAACGCTGAGGTGTGCTGAGGAGCTGTTTGATGCACTGCTGAGGGCTGTGAGATGGAGTCTGTAATGCAGACACACGTCCTGTGCTTGAGGAATCAAGGTGATTAAAATACTGTTTCTCCTTCAATCCACACGCCACTTGTACTGCTTTCAGTTCCCCTTTCCTCCCTGCCCTCAGGGACTGAAATAGTAAAAACAATCACCTCATTTTTAAACGTAATAGAAAAAACAGGGAAACTAATTCCAGCCTTGGGCAGCCCAGACAGCAGTAATCTACTGTCATCCTCAACCAACCAGATACAGATGAGATTGCAGCCAGACTGCAGCTTTTTATCAGCCACACACACGCTGGAGGACCGAACGTGGGGCTCCCTCTACTCCTTTCACTCTGTGCCTAACAGTGCTTCGGTGGGAACGAGGTAATGCATTAAAAGAGCTAAAGATGAATTAGAGCCTGCAGAGCAGCACAGCCCGTGGAGCAGAAGTGCTGCAGGTGGCTACAGAAGTGCAAATTGCAGCGTACAATATGTGCTACCTTGTTTGTTGGATTTGGGGCTTTGGGGTTTTTATAGTTTCAGCACGTGACAAAGCCTGAAGCCAACATCGACATTTATTTATCTGTGTCTTTGGGACGTAAAGGTTTCTAAAGATCTTGTTTTCATTTTATGAGAAAAGAGAGAGAAGGGAAACAACTTTGCTTTGAGATGGTTTTTAGTATTTCAGCTTTTAACTTTGAGAACAACTTCAAGGCCAAACTGAGACACCTAAAATACAGGGTTTCTAAAGAAAATGCTGACAGTCTGTAAACTATAAAAGTTATGGAGAACCCCGTAATAGTAAAAATAATATCTTTCATTTATATACAGTGATTTTTCTCCCAAAACATGTCTTAAACTGTAAGCCAAACAATCTCATCTGTGGCAGTAAAAAGGACTAAAATAACAAGTATTGTAAACTTCTGGATTGGAGAAAGGTTCCACCCCTGCTCAGTTGTTTCTCAGGACTTTGAGAAAAATTGAGTTGAACTAAACAGACCAATTTATGCCGCTCACCTGGTCACTAAAGCCTTTCCTGAGAACTGTTCTGAGTGTCAAGAACGACAGAGGGCTCAGGGTGGGATCAGATGTCCAGAGATTCACAGGGTGAAGGGAAGCGATTTCCCAGGGAGCTTCCAGATCTGGGCAGCCCCAGAGCCCAGCCCAGGGCTGGGAACGCCGCAGCTCCGGAGGGTGGGATCCCCCCAGGGGGGCTCAGGGGGGACCAGGCACCACTATAAAAACACCCAGGCTCTTTATCTGGGCATGGAATGGAGGGGAAAGAGAAAAAGAAGATCAATTTCTCCAGCAGAAACTAGAAGGAGCTCCGTGGCTTTTCCAGTTTCAGTCTCTTTCAGTTAAGACGGTGACTTTAACAGAGAATAAATTTTCCCCTGAAGTTCGTCCAAGAGACCAAATTTACAATAAATAATAATAAAGTAGAACACGTATGAATCCTACATGAATCACAGAAACCAAGCACACAACCACCTGAGCACAACTGAGGCTGCTGCTTTGATGTATGCCATTTCCCTGACATCACATGGTGTACAAGAGCCCTAGCTAAAAACACAAAATCATTATGAAAAACAATTTTAGATACAACTCAGTGATTTATTTTGCATAACGGTTTCTTCCCCAAAGATCCTGCTAGCAAGCTGAATAATACACGTCTGATTCAAGTTTATGATGAGAAATGGACACAGACCAAATAGTAAAATATTTGTGGCATATGGGAACCAGCAGCTCTGTGAGCTGCCCGAGTTGTTTGCAGCAATCTTCACTTGCTTTCACTGCAAAAATAATCTCAATACATAAAGAGGCAGCTCCTGGGCGTTGTGAAGTCAGTGGGAGCTTGGCCATTAGTGGGGCCAGAATGTGGCTTGCTCAGATCTTATTCGGAAGGTGGGGATGGGAAGTTGTTTGGGTTTTTTAAAATACGTGTATTGGAAAAGGAAGACTTCTCAGAAACAATGTCATAAATTATCTGCCAATTAATTCCAACCAGCGACGCAGCAATATATCCAAAAATCTCTGTGCCAAGGCTGCGTGTCAAGTGCCAACCTGCCAAGCACTGAGCACACACTCAGTTCCAGCTCTGAAGAGACAAACAGCTAAAGGGAACAGAATGGCTAACAGCAAAAAAAAACCTGACAGATCACTGTGTCCATTACACAGATGGGCAAACTGAATTATTATTGACCATCTCCCTTCTTGAGATAATTCATCATACTTCTTTTTATTTCATCCAAGTGACCCAACTACATTTAAATAGCTTGCCCCAAGTTACAGAAGTAGATTATGCCAGATCCAGAAATTGGGTTTAGACATCAAAGGCTTGGTCAGTGTAAAATTATCTTTTCACTTTCCTTTTGTAATCACAAACACTCCCTTTATACAACTGCTGCTCACAAACACAGTGATCAAGGGAACCACAAAAGCCCTAATTGAGGGACCACATTTCAGGCAGTAAAAGCATGGGGTAAATATATGGAAATAAGCTTCTTATGCAAATAGATTCATCTTAATATTCACCCTTACAGAAAGCAGATTTACATATTCAGGACTGCTATTATGAACGAAAGCAATTTATATTTAAATTTAGCAACATCCTTAAAAACTGCAGGTAAAAGGAGTGAAAACAAGACAATACTGACAGGGGAACATCCACACTTTTGTTTCAGAGAGTTAGAACAAAAGCAAAGAGTCTGTGAGGAGCTCTATGCTTAGCTGGAAAGAGATGAAGCACCTGAATTGCCCCCAGAGCACCAGAACTTGCAGGTTTTTATCGCAGGCAGGTCCCTGAGAGCTGCTTGGGATAAAGACAGATTTTCTGATGGCTCAGCTTGGCCCTATTTAAAATTGGCATATCACAGGAAAGGGAGAAAAATGAAGAGTGGTGGATTGGCAGAAAGATGAACTCTACCAAAACCAGATAATTTCCAGTCTTTTTTCTTATTTTAGCTTTTAGCTTTATTTTAGCTCAGAAAACTGGGACACTCCTCCAAAAGTGCATGGTTTACTTAGAGCATATCTGACACTTGGCACACAAACTGCATCTTTTCCAGGTTCCTGGGAGTGACAGTTCATGAGATTCACCCTAAAGCCTGGTTAGCCACGAACCAGAAATGCCACATGAAAAGCTCTTTCCACAGCGTTTAAATCCAGTTCAAACACAAATCCAGAAATGCAGGGTCTTACACTGCATTGTTAAGTTAACAACATCTTCTTTTGAATTTCCAAACAGTAGGAACTGTTTGGTTCAGAGCCTGAGCAAAGGTTTACAAAGTTTTCATTTCTATTAATTTTGTTCCAATTTCCTATGCTCTTACAGTCAGTTCTTCAGGACTGAAGAAATTGCCTTATTCCACAAAACCTTCAGGGTTTTCTGGAAGAAATGGCTTTAAACTTTACCCTTATAATTTAACTTGCTGGCCAAATCTTTTGTTTGCTTTAGATTTTACTCTACATATACTTTTCTCTACCTCTCCCATAAAACAGACATTTGTCTGTCAGCTTTTTTTCTGCTCTCAGTGTTCTCATCATACAATATGATCTTCTCAAATAAAATACTTTGATTTAAACAGATGCCTATTGAAGAGAGGTCTTGTACAGCAATAAGAATTCGTAAAAGTCAGGGTTAAACAGAAATTTAAAGGTCAGATAAAAAAAAAAAAAAGAAAGAAAAAACTTGTATTTACAGGACTAAAAATGAACCAATTATTGTCAAGGCACCAGTGACCCTTTTCTGGTCATTTTTATATGTGCAAGGCCAGCCCCAAATGCCACCAGACAGGAGAATTGCACAGAGCTCACTGCTCACACAGCTACACAAAGTGCAAGGCAACAGAAAATCAGGACCATGTGCTCAGCTCTGTGAGAGAAAGCCAAACTCTTCTGAATTCAGCATATTTTAGAGCACCTTGCACTCTCTGAGAAGCCTGACCCCAGGGCAATTCACCTTGCAGGCCCTTCTGGCTGGAGGGTTTTCCCCAGGTGCTCTGTCAATTCCTATCAGCAGAACAGGAAAAAGAGGATTTGGATAAGGGAATTTATCACTGCCAGAAAGTGAAGAAGGGGGCCTGATGGGGACACTTTGAGCAATTTACTTGTGGCCAGGTTTCTGGATACAATAATTCCATGTAGTTTGAAGACAAGACAAATCTCATTGTAAAAAGGCCACAGAGACTGTGATTAATTTACACATATCCAGTTCCAACTCCCACGAGTATAACCCTAAAGCTACAAGCCAAGTCCTGGGGGGGTTGTCAGAAGCTATTTCACATTAGCCAAATGACATCTCATGATTAATTATTTTTTAAAAACGTAGAATGTGAAATGAGCATCTCTTATTTTCTATTAAAAAAAAAGCAGCTCCTTTTTTTCAATCAATCTAGATCATTTAGACTACTTGAAAAAGCAAATTACAGCTTGATTGTAGGGTAATTATTCTGGTGGAGATCACTTGAATGACTGTACTGTATTCTTTGACAGGCAGTGTCTGTTATTTGAACACTGACGTTATTTAATTAAAGGATGAAAAATACCTCAGCTACTTCAGACCAAAACCTCATTGCCATGAGCGTTGCTCTACATGTGCTCTGCTGTGCTTTTCTGGAATGGGTCTTTCAGCCTTTCAGGTCTGTGTCTGATCTAAGGAAAGGTAGTACAGAACTCCTTACCAAGAGCTCATTATGAAGACTGTGAATGATGCTCTGGGTTGTTATAATCTGATTAGTGTAATAATCTATTTAATCCAGCTCCATGACAGTTCTGCACAGATTATTTTGAATACTTCAGCAGGTTGTGCTAAACCCACTGAAAAGTTCTTCCAATTGCACTGACTAGTGTTAACTTAAAATGAAAATGTTTACTGTGTTAAAAATAACCCTTTCAGCATTTAGAAAAAAAAAAATCCCTTTATTTATATTCATATTCTCATTCTTCACATTTTGAGTCATGTCTCAAGATCAACTAAAGAAGGCCTTATTGTGGTGCCAGTGATATAAATCCTTGGAGTTTATGCCAATACTTTTATTTGTCATATTTTATTGGAACTGACATTTTTCTGGACTCTGCTCACACCATGACTTATGAGTTTAACTTGGTTTCATTTGTTTTGCTGTTTAAAATAAATTAAGACCAGGCTGGGGGGGTTTATTGTCCCTCATGATCCTTATTTACTAATGTTGTGCAATGTGAATTCAGCGTTTTAGTTGCTATTCAGTTATGCCACCCTACTAGGAAAGACCTTACCTTGCCCAGTGTCCTGATCTTGCTGGGAAAGGGTTAAATTTTTTCCTAGTAGCTGGTCCAGGGCTGTGGTTTGGATGTAGGATAAGAATAAAGCTGATAACACACTGATGTTTTAGGTGTTCATGCAAGTCAAGGACTTCTCAGACCCCCCCAGCTGGGGGCACGAGGAGCTGGGAGGGGATCCGGTTATGGGCAGTGAGGAGCTGCAGCAGGGAGACTGAGATTAGAGCAGCAGCTCTGCCTGAGATGAGATGGTTGCACAAGTTCAGTCTTGGGATGGGTCATTTGTGTTCTTAAACACAGGAAAAACAGGGCAAGCTGAGGCTCAGAGGGTCTTGGAAGGTGTTAGAGAACAAACAGTAACAATATCCGATAGATCATCAAATCGTTAAGGCTGGAAAAGACCTCCAAGATCATCAAACAGATTTAAGTCACAAAATATCACAGTTCAGGAAAAAAAGGTTACTTTGCTCTGATATTGCTGACATACTGATATTCCTTCCCCTCCTGGTGGTTCTCTGGGGGCACAGACTGCCCAGCAGGCCTGGGCAGGAAGGGGCCGTGGGGGTGGACACCGCAGCTTGGTGCCAGAGAGCTTCTGGGACTCCGAGCAGGACCCCTCACCTGAGCACAGCCCACCCCATCACCGCTTTGGGACCAGGATTCGTCCATCTCTGCTGTATTCCAAACACCCCTGAAAGCCAAATCCAGGCTGGACCACGAGGTACTGTATTATATTACATAATATGAAATAAGAAGAGAATGAGGTGACTCAGAATCTTTACGCTGTTACAGTTAATTCCTGCTCTAATCCCCCTATTGACAAACTGCTCGGGTTATGCCTGCCTGAAGCCCAGAAGACTCGTCCTACATAAGCTTTAATGCAAAAGCCAGTGATGTCCAACTGAGTTCTTGCATCAGTGAGAACACCATCCCCGAGGACAGAGCCACTGCCCCAGAAATGAAGGCACACTCGGAGCATGTGCATTTGAGATAGAGAGAGAAGAAAGCCTTGCCTAATCTGAAATGCTGGAAGCAGAAAAGCCTTTTATTTGTTCTTGGTTCCCAAGGCTCTTCACTGATTCTTAGAGCACTGTTTGGGTTCTTCTCCGAGGTCAGAACGTTTCAGAATCACATTGGGAAGAGTTTTCAAGGCACCATAACTCAGACCTGTTCTCATTGACCGTGCTCAGTGGAGCCAGGAGCCAGCACAACAGCAGAGCACACACTCAGTTCTCTTGTGGAATATTTCACAGAGGGAAGAAGCTCTTGCAGGGTATGCTACACCTCACCCCAGATAAAACCCTGCCTAACAACAGAAAAATTGCAAAAGGCCCTCAAAACTTGAGTATTTCAAGAATGCATTAAATGCTTTTGTTGTGTTTAGGTCTGAAATAGTTCAAAAATCCAGATGTTTGGGGTTTTAGGAGACAAGAGCCACTGAAAGAGCTGATGACCCTTGGAGAACTTCAGGGGTTATAACACAGAAAGGCAGAAAACTTGCTTGACAAGCACAGGTGCATTATAATTATACAACTGCCAGTGCACAAGTTGTTCTGAAGTCTGGGGAAAAGAGGAGAGGCATGAAAGAGAAGCATAATTAAAAAGGTGAGTTCAGTTCTCTTTTTTGTGGATAAATAAGGCTGATGATCATCCAGACAGAGAGAACATCACCTCAATTAAATGAACAACTATTAACAACCAAAACTGTTTGGGGATAGCAGTGACATCTGGTGCTCTGTTAACAACCCCCAGGTCAGACACTTAGTCCTCCTAAATAGGAATTAACTCCTCAAAGAGGTACCTGAACTAAAGTTAACAGCTCTGAATGATTGCCTGTAAGATAACAGGTGGCATGACAAATTTCTGGTGAAGCAGACATTGATGACAACAAGAAAATGCTCTTTCAAAATAATCCTGTATTATGCCATTGAAGCAAAGTTGGCTATTGATTGAGGCTTTCATAAGAGGAAACACAAAGCAATTCTGCTGGAGGAATAGCAGGGCACCTCAGGGGCAGATGAGACAGACAGAAAAGGTTGTTGGGCCCCAGCATATTCTCAGTACTCTTCTTTTAAATCATGTTTCAAAGCAGTTTATGAATCTGTCTCCAATATGGTACAAAGGATCAGACAAAACCAACCTTAGGATAATACTTTAAAAGGAATTGAATTTATCCCTAGGAAGCAACAGGTCCAGTATAACTTTTACATGAGACTTCTTACCAGCTCGTCATTTCTAAAATAGCCCTCTAAGGGTGTGCTCACACACCTTTACCTGTTCCAGTGGGTCACCTCCTACAATAGCCTGCTGTTCTCTACACCTTGCAGAGTCACTGATTTATTCCCTTCTTTCCATCTGCCTGGTTTAATCCCATCTTCCAGCTCTTTCCATAAAGTCCTGCATTATTTTACTCCTCAAATAACCACTTCATCTTCACCCTTTTCTTTATGCATTTGGTAAGCAGCAAACTTTAAACTTTCATGTTGGTGCCTTAGAACACCTTAGACCTGCTTGGCAGTTGTGGGAGGACATTAAACATCCCGTTTGCCTCTGAAGGAAGGAGAACAAGCACGTTTCAGTCTGTTTGAGAGGGTGCAGGAAGGTGAATGCCTTGGAAGCTGCTGACACCTGCAAACTCCAGACAGAAATATGGGCACTGATCAGTGCAAATACATTCAGCTGCTGGCCTCTGCATATATTTCTCTTTATTATGTAGCTTTTCAGAGAGTTTTGGCCTTGTACAGTTGCTGCACCTTGCTGGGTCTTATTTTGCATTCTATTATTCCTCCAGTCCTACCCATCTTGTAATTTTATACAGATGGCATTGAATAGGTTGATTCATCCTACAGTTTGTCAACCCGGTGCTTACCTAACAGCAGGGGTTGATTGTAATACCCCATTTCTCCTAAATTATCTGGCTCACTTAAACACTGCCCAGGATTTCTCGCACACAGCGTTGCCTGTTTGTGCCCGTGTGTGGCTCCTGCTCTGCCTGCCAAGGACTGCAAGGCAACAAAAGCTCGGCTCGTTTGCTTTGCATTCCAAGTGTGGGATCTCCTTGTTAGTATGAAATGTGGTGTCAAATGTGCATTTCAGAGGATGGTGGGTATTGTTCTGAGCACACATTCAGCGAGATAAACAGCTCAGGCTGCAGGGTTGGTGCGGTCCTGTGCAGAGCTAGGAACAGACTCCCAGCATCCATCTTCTCACTATTTACCTACGCAGACAGGGTTTCTGTGTTCTGCCTTCTAACCCCAGGATCAAGGTATGTTTTACATTTGCCATTGTTGATACAGGCGAGAGCCTGGCACACAGCACAGAAACTGAACTTGGATTTCATGGAGAGAGCAGCGAGAAAGAGAATGCAAATTGACTCATTTTGACTTTTCAAACTTACATACCAAACTGCATGGGCATGTTGTCTCAGCTGAACAAAAATGTTATGAAAGCACTGTGCTAAACTCTTTCAGCACAGCTTTCAGTTAAATCCATTGTAATTCTCAGAAAACAGAAGAAAAAAACAGATCCAAAAGGTCAGAGACAAAGAATACACAAGACTAATTTAAAAATATGCTGATTAAACTCCATCTTGTTGAGTGGGATATCACAATACAAACCACACCCTGAAAAACTCTGCTCTTTAGGGAAGTTTGTCAGCATTTGGTCTCCAAAGGCAACCAGCACTGTCTGGTTGCTGCTCACGGAACAAGAAACAGAAAACCAGAAGCTCCTGAAGACCAGTGGAAGGTGGCTCAGGCACTGAGCAGGGTGAAGCAAAGAGCTGAGGAGTCTGGTTACAGTGATCAAAATGGAAAACAAGGCAGGGAGTTATAGTAATATATTCTAGACTGTCAAAAAAATCAATTTTCTTCTTCAATACAATGTCCCTACATATATATAACAAAACCCTGAGTCTGGTTTCATTCTTGAAACACAGCACTGAAAACACTCAGATTCAGTATGTCCCATTAAAAGAAATATATATTCCATGTTAAAATACCAAAATAAAATGTTTCCGTTTTAAAAATACTACACGGGTTTATAAATACTTTGCCAGAGCCATTCAATCCTTTCAGCACAAATGACACCTAATTCAGCCCATCCAAAGTTACGAGTTCAAGTGAATAGAAGAGCAGTCCAGGAAGACATTTCCTGAGCCTGTTCTGCACAGTTCCTTCCCCATCACCCTCAGGAACCTCGGGTCCTTTGCCCAAAGTGCTGATTCCTGTGGAGGCAGGAGGAAAGTCGCGGGCTGACTGCAAAACAGGAGCGCCCATTTGGCCTCCCTCCATCAGCGCTGATGAAATCACCCTGTCCAGGGGCCAGGACAGCTCCACAGATGTGCTCTGCCTCACAAACAGACGAGCGGGGTGCCTTGGGACAGGCGCTTGGACGTACGGAGCAGATCTCGTTCTGCTCTGCACGAGGGAACAACGGCTGAGTGAACAGCTGACATCTTTATTTGCATTTATTTCCAATTCCTCCCTTGCACTGGGCCCTAACACCCTCACACAAAGCTGGGTTCTCCAGTTTGGTCCCCCAGCCTCCACGATGGAACATTTCAGGAGATGCAGTCAGGCCTTCCTTGCTAAATCCCTCCTCTTGCCCGAGTGGAAACAGGGCTGGTGTTTGGTGAATGTCTGCCACAGCTGGTTAGGGCTAGGGGCGTTGGCCTGAAATAAGAGGGAAAGTGATGGATGTCCTGCAGGTGAGCAGAGTGGTGTGGATATATCAGTACATTGCACAAAACTGCCACTTCTTTGGGAACTGGATTAAAGAAACCCAAGCAATAATAAAAGAGGTTGGAGCGGGGCCAGTGAGAACTTTACAAAAAGGTGCAGAGCCTGCCCTTCTGTGCCATCCCAGTTATACTCCTAGGGCTTCCTTCCGGTGGACAGTGGAGAGTTCTCTCTCATCACAAGGGCTGGAAAAGACAAAATTGGGCCAGAAAAGTTGCCCTGATTGTTTTCCTTCCCGGCCTGAAGGACGGACAATACAGAGGATAAACCAAGAAGCAACAGAGGTTTTAGTGCCCATTTGGAAAGTCAAGACATTCATATACCCTAAGAACTAAATAAGAACTGCAGGAGTTATGATTCATGCTTCCACACCATAACTCACGCTTCGTGCTCCCTCTTATTTTCCCAGCTCTGTATTTAACTACTCACCTCCCTTGTCCTTCTTAAACCAGTAAAAAAACCTTACAGATTTTGTTGCCATCCCACACTCAGCCAAGAGGCTCCGGGGACTCAACATCCTGGAAACATCCTGCAATGTCTGAACAACTGGAAATCTTAAAATTCTTTGTACCTTGAGATGATCCCTCACTACAGTTCAAACCGGTGGAAAACAAAGAACACTGTGGAATGGGTAATTATTTAAAATTCAGTAATTATCAAGGGGCCTTTTTTTCCCAGATGTTTCAGTCCAGTCTGCCTGCATTTCCAATACACCATCGAAGAATCTGACTCTGGCCACAGTGGGTGGTCCGAGGAACTTGTAAAAAAGGCAGGATTATGTCACAGTGAAAAGTGCTTTGTGTTACAGATTCACCCCGAGCAACCTCTGTCTCAGCAGAACCAATCGGAAATATCTGATTTTCATGCAACCCCTCCACTGCTGAACTCCATTTAAGCTCATGCCAACAAGAGACAAAAAAACTTCCACCAACCTGCCTCAGGCCACGATAAATTTGGGAAAATACATATTGACATTAAAACTACGATTTGTCCATGCGAGGCACAATCATCCATGGGCAGAAAACAACATCTGAACTGATCTTTTCTCCCAGCTGAGCAAATTCTCCCGTTTTTAGAGCAGCTAAAAGAGGAGTTGGAGCTGACCTTGTGTCCTACTGCACTGTGGCTCCAGTGGCCAGTGCCAAACTTGCCCCGTGGCACCAGAGGTGGTGCCTGGCTCCCCCCAGCTGGAGGGAGCACAGCCCCTCGGGCAGGGCTGACTCACAGCCCTGTTTACACCTCCTGCTCCAAGAACATGCACTGAATGCTGCCACAGAGACAGAACATTCCTGAAAGGGAGTTCCTC
Organism: Pseudorectes ferrugineus; assembly: GCA_008033365.1. NCBI lineage: Eukaryota > Metazoa > Chordata > Aves > Passeriformes > Pseudorectes > Pseudorectes ferrugineus. The sequence goes on along the minus strand of QWTY01036242.1, from coordinate 1,618 downwards.
TCTTTCTTATGCAACTGATATAACTTTAAAGGTATTTTTCTGGTTTAGCATCTGCATTTCTTTTTTCCCTGAGACAGAGTTTACAAGTCTCTGGTTTCTTCACAAGCAGCAGCTGTCAGGTTTGCTGAGAAGAGGCTCTGCATCTTACAGAACACAGCTACACAACACAGACCTGCAGCCAATATTTTGGCCACACACAACCAGAGAAAATCTTCCTCTGCCTTACACAGGAATTTATGGGATTAAGATCCATTGGTTCACACTGAAATGGTCTTTACATGGTTGTCCCATAGTTGGGCTGAAAATACCCCCCAACTCACATCTGAATTTGCAGCCCAATTTCCACCTCTTCTATCCACAAATGCTAAACACAGTACTCCAATCATCAGGAAATCTGACATGTTTAAGTGTATTCCTGCTTTATTCCATTGCATCTCATTCCTGCTATACTCTATGTAGGCAACGCTCTTATTTCTGAAGATCTGGTTTTAATTCACATTTGACTGCCACTGCACAATGGCCTTCCATGATGAACGTGTTTGATAAAATCAACAGCCTTATGATGTGCTGTTCCCTGAGATTAGTTCGGTTCTCTATCATCTCTAGAAAAACACATTACTTGTTTTTTAACTTGCATTTGTCTAAAAGAAATTTAATGCCAGTAGTACTGGAATATGAAGACTTAATAATAAATAAGATTTTTGTCTGCTTTGTCAAGTTTTCCATTGCTAAGAGATTCCAACAGTATGGCTGGTAACTCTTGCGTCTGTGAATGAAAATAAAGGCAGTCTAGAGCCACACTCTTCTATTTATTTCTGCCCTTAACTTGAACTAAGTAATCATTCTCACTGGTGTCTGATAGTTGCTTTGTTATGTTGATATTTTATCTGACAAGAAATCCAAAAAACTACCACCTTAGAAGTGAAGAATTATATGAATGTGTCTTTAAGGAGATGATTCCAAAGTGATGCTATTTCTATTTCAAATTAAACATCATGTATATCTTACTTGTGCACCATTTTTAGAAGATAAAGGTTGCTTGAAGTTTAATTAAAGCCAAAGCACAGTGCATTACAAGATTTTTCCTAGGGACATTCTGCTGTTTCAAGTATCATTAACAGAGAGGAGATATTATACTGCTAAGGGATCTGTGTAATCTGTAATTACATTAACTGGGAGGAATTGACACATGCAGTAGCAGAATAGGAACACCACCTGCATTATTTCAGTATCGATCTACTCGAATGTCACTGCAAAAGTCCTTTCTTGACTCCACAGTCTTTTACATATTTTATAGCTAAATAGCAATTCTCTTTCATGGATCTACTTCCCATGAGCTTCAAAAACTGTATCCACAACAGTTTAAATCAAATCCTCTGAAGTCAATCACAGCCCACCCCTTTGATCAAACATAACAGAAAGACTGAAGTTATGGTTTGGACCTTGGAATCACGATCGTGACCCTTCAAGTTCCTAGTTATGTAGGAGAAATGAAATACAAGTATCTGTAGCTCTTTCAGGCCAATACTACTTCTCATTTTGCAATGTTTAGTTGTAGGAATAAGCACATTTATTATTGCAATAATAATGCAATTGTTTCTTTTTTAGGTGGAAAAGA
>QWTY01036238.1:31312-45297 GCA_008033365.1 Pseudorectes ferrugineus | reverse complement strand
TTGTGGGTACCACCATAATTTTGGCTAGGTCATGGAAAAATGAAGCTTGAAAATACTGGAGAGCTGCTTTTTATAGTGGTATTAGGGACCCAAAAGGAGATTACAGATTTTCTGGTTTTGTGACACTTCATGTAGCCTTTGAGCAGCAGAGCTTTTCTGTTTGTGGTCAGCTCCGCTGAACTCCTGTAAATGCTGTGCCAGATCTGTAGCTGGTGCTGATAATAGCACTGGTGGTACCGATGGTAATGGATGACAGCATGAGAACTGGTGGTGTGCATCTGCATTCTGCTGGGGAAAAGATTCAGAGCCCTCTAAGATTCAGTGGACCTGGACTCTGGTCTAATTTAGATCATCAGGCACCAGTCAAAATGAAAATTTTGGTCAGTGTAGAGATTTGCTGGAGCATAGAAGCTGGATCATCTGATGTAGGAAATGCTGGCAAAAATAAACTTCTTTGAAAATATCAGCCTGGGTATCTTTGGTCTACATGTGAAAGGAAGGGAATATATGGGAGTGATGCCAGTACTCCAAAGTTCATCAATGTAGTTGCAAGACAGAGTAGCCTCTTTCCTTGGGCAGCAGCATAAACAGGAGTTAAGAAAAGGCAGGGATTCTACTCTGATTTGAAGCAATCAAACTGGAATTTAGTCCAGCACAGACTGAGCCATTAACTGCACTGTTTTCCCTGGGGTAACACCTGCCATCGTTGTAAAATGCCATTAATAAAATGGCACCACTTGGGAGGTTTGGGAGTTCTCTCTGAGTGGGAAGATGCTTCGACCATGACTTTCTGTAGCTGTGCCGAAGTTAGTTTTGGAGACTAAAGACACTGTTTTAGCTGACAAAAACTGGCAAAGCTCCACTCAACCCCACGTTGCCATGCCGACTTATTCTAGCAGAGGGACTAGATAGAAAATGGTTTCAATTTTTAAAATCAGACCTGTGGGAAAGGTGAGAATTGTGTTGCTGCTTTAAAAGCATGGGCTCCAATAGCAAACTCTTTCTGTGGTTTGATGGCTGCATTTTGTTAGCTTTGATGATTGTTCCCACATCTCTGGGGTGTATCCAAATTGTACAGATTTATTTTAAATCTCCAGTTTGCAAAGACAGAATGGTGAAGCAACTTTCCCACATGCATTTAAAAATCCTTTAAAAATGTTTATACTGATGTGCAATAAATCATTCTGAAATATCTTGGGCTTTTCTCCGTAATTGTTTTGGAAAATGCTATGTAGATGTGTATTTTTAGTGCAGCAGCATGTGCCAGCTCCTCAACAAGCGTAAATCAGCAAAACTACTCATTACAAGCCACACTCCTTTATTTTAGCCATGAGTTTGACCTTGTCTACCACAGTACAATTTTGTGTGCTTTTGCCAAAAGTTAATGCTAAAAAGTTAATGGGTTTGGTAGCAGTTACCTTTGTCATGAAATGCATGAATATTCATTGAACAGTGATGAAACATCATGTTCCTAATGATGTTTAGACCTTAGCATCTGGTGAATGATGTTGCATTGGAGGCAGTGGGAGTCTTTGTGCTGACCTTCCCACTTAAGTCAAGACGAGTGCTTTGAGCCCTTCCTACTTTCCTCCCAGCCTCTTATTTATGGTACATTTTAGGGCCAGGCTCTTCTGGTGATGATCTCTGTGTCATTTGGCCTACTCATCCCATTGTCATTTTGGTTTTTGTCCCTTTCCCTCTGATCTGAGGAAAGGATAAATAAAGCCTTTTATTCACTGCTGTCCTGATTACTGTGGATAGGTCAGATTACATCGCTGCATTACAAGATTGCTCTGGTTTGGGTGCATGCATCTAGTTTAAGGTAAATCCCTTAGGAGCATTTATGATGCACCCCAGGGTACTTTGGGTTAGTTTTGTGATGCATCCCAGGTTTCGCAAACTGTGCCAGCCAAGGGTCTTTCTAATGATCATAATTGACCCAAAGCACAGTGCTCCAGCTGGTCAGGAGGACAACCCTGGCAATGCTGTCAGGTGAACGAGGGTCTGTTGGCATATTTCATTGCAGACTGGATGTGTGTGCAGTTGTGGTTTCCCTGTTATCCAGCTAACCATCATTTCTGACTTTTATAGAGGGTTTTACTAATACATTGTGTTTCTTTTTCTAGTACCTCATTACTGTGTGTCTTTACTCTGGGAAATTTGGCTTATTTTTCACTAAGATTGAAGACTGTCTTATTTTTGTGCTGCTCTCATGACGACTCCTCTGTGTACAATGCAAATCCATCCTTCACAAACATGTCACTGTTCCTTAGCCAAGGGCCCTGGGTGATTTTATGAATCCTATTAGCTGCCAATGTTATTTTGCCATTGCTGTACGAAATGCCAAAGTCTGTAAGAAGACCACATAGATGTGGAAGGCTGGTCCCTCAGCTCACTGCTCTCAGCATGCACTGCCTAGAGGTTTGGCCCATGTGCTTTATGTGCACAGAGGGCCTGGTCAATGTTTTCAAAATCCAGATGTTTGCAAGCCTGAGCTGGTAGGAGAACAGTGACTTGTTGGGCTTGATGTATTTTGGGATAGGATCCTGCAGGCACGGGTAGGATGCCACTGATTTCCATCCACAGGGCACATCTCCTGCCACTGTGACATGAGCAGGGAAGGTGGGAACACAATAGTGCACATTCTCATCACTTTGAGAAAATAATGTATGTAATAGGCTTCTTATTTAAAGGTACCTATGGTGTAGGCTATATAAACTCCCAATCCCTTCTCACAGTATAGAGACATGTGCTGCCTTCTAGCTCTTTTCATATGGATAGCAGCAGTAAATCCTTCCCCCGATGCTCCTAGTTTTCCCAGAAATATGAAACGGTGCAGAATGGCATCCCAGTAATACTTTGCATTTTCCAATACAGTAAAACAATCACATTCAGCTTTATAAAACAAGACTTTTGACCGACGCAAAGCCACGTGCTCTATGGTGCCAGGTGACTGCCTCTCTGTCAGGGATGATCTTCCCACCTTTCAGACAATGTATACTTCACCCAGTTCTCTCTGGAATCCACCTCCAATAACGAAAGCTCTTGGAGTGAATCCCTCAGTGCAGTATTTTCCTTAATTTTTTTTACTAGGCTCTGATATAGTTAACTGACATGAAAAACAGGCATGGGCATCCTGCTTGTGTGAGGAGGCTTGCGTGTGTGAGAAGGCTCAAGAGCACCAGCTCTACCACTTGAGGTCAGAATTAACTCTAAGCACCACATGTAAGTCCTTGGGTTAGATCCTCAGGTTGTGTAAATCTCAGCGGAAGTGGAGCGTTGTGTTGATTTTACACCAGATGAAGATCTAGCCTCTTATGTCACTTCAGCCTGGCTGTGCCTGTGCCTGGAGCTCTGCCAGTACCAATGCAGATGGCTTGCAGATCTTGGGATCTGAGGATGGCAGTGAGCTCCCAGCCGGGCTTGGAGAGGGCTGCTCTCTGCTTCAGAAATCTGCAGTGCAGGTCTGGCACTGGAATGGTGCTCTCTGCCTTTTTAGGTGGTGATTTTGCAGAACTAATGCTGAGCTTTTGTATTCCACTGGGGCCGTGTGGGGCCCAATTATGCATAAATATATATATATATATATATATACACATACACACACACACCCTTCCCCAAGACAGCAAGTAGAGCTCTGTCCTAATGTTGTTTTAAGCAGCACAACAAAACTGGCTGCACTGTTACCATATGGCAAAGTTTTGCTTAATAAATCCCCATCCTCTTTTGGGGACTGGTCCTCCAAGCAGGTGATCTAATCCTGAGCTGCTCATGGATTTTCCAAGGAAGGAAAAGCCCAGGAGGGTTTAAAACTTCCCTGGAAGTGCCGGGGCAGTCAGATCCAAGCCCCACATTTCCGCATAGCTCAGGGCACTTGTCCTTTTTCAGAGCTATTGCAGAAGGAGCCTTGATGTCTGCCAAGGGGTCCCCTTGAAGTTGTGTGGCAAACTCAACAGCATGGGTTCAACCCCGCCTGCACTGAAGGTTACTGCAGATTCACAGCAGTGAGCTCTGCTTCAGCCTAAGGATTTGGAGGGAGAAGAGAGGAGCTATTTCTGTCCCTTGTCCTTTCCAAGGCCATGCTTGCAGAAGGGAAAACACAGCCCCTTTCAGGGTCTTCTTGGAAATGGCAGCTCTTACCTTCTCCATGATCCTGTCAATCTGGCGGTTCTGTGTGTCGATCTCGTTGCCCATGTCCAAGGCCATGTGACGTAAGTTGCCAATGATGCCGCTGACCTGCTCGAGGTTCTCATCCATTTCATTTTCCCGGGCATCGTTTGTTACCCTGGGAGCAAAAAACCGATTCTTTAAAGCAGAGACAGGAGATTCCCCCTGAAACTGTGATTCACCCGAAACCTCCACCGCATCCTCTGTCACTTGTCACCTGAGGAGCAGGCTGCTGTGCTCAGCTTTGAAGAAAAGGGATTAATGAGCAGATAACCTGAAAAATGTTACATGCTTATTTTTTGGATGTCGGGCTCAGTTGTCTGGGTTATCAGTGCTCTGTTTGTACTGCTCATGTCTGCTGTTAGTAGAGGTGTTGCTGTCTGAGCTTGCAGTATGTACCACATCCTGCACCTCTCTGCAGTGATCATCCTTCCCAAACAAAGAATGAAAGGGGGCTCCATTCAGATCTGTGCATGGTTAGTGTTCATGGGAAGTGCTGCAAGGTGGTGGAATTACAGCTATAGCAGCTCCCCACCTTGAACTGCAGATAATTAATGAATACTGTCCAGTCCTTGCGTGCTTGGGGCTCACAGAGACATTGGGGAAGAGGTGCTTCAGCTGTGAAAATCCTGACCTAACATCCTATTTAATTAACTGTATTTCTGGTGAAAGACAGAAGCAGCTTCTCTCAGATTTACTGGCTTTAGTAAAGATCATTTATCTCTCATTCTTAACACCATCTTTTGCAGTTGCTTGCTCTTTGGAAGAAAAAACTTGTGCTTGAGCCAAGGCCCAGTTCAACTCTCCAGTGACTGAAGAGGCAGGTGGTGACTGATGCCAGGAAAAGCAAGGTCCATGGGTCCCACTCAGAAAATTCCTGCTTTGAGCCTCTTATGCAATTTGTGTTCATGTAGGTGCCCAAAGGCTGCTCCAGGCTATTTGCAGAACAATTATGGTGTAGCATAACCTCCTTCATTGCTATTCTATTATCATGCCCCAGCCTTCATTTTGGTGGGGCTGCCATCCAGAAATAAAAAAAAAAGTGAATGGCAGACCCATCAAACTTAAATGGCAACTCCATCCCACGCTCCAGATTGTATGACAGCATTGTTTCTATCACACTGATTTCCCTTTATCACAGCAGCCAAAAAAATAAGTGGATAATAGTTTTTGGAAAGATAATTACTTATTAATCTAGTGTCCTTAATCTTCAGAGATCAAAGCTTTGCCTACTGCTATGCCGTTATCCATGCTGATAGCATTGTCATCTAAATACATGCCCCATAAGCACTGTAATCAGTAGGCACTTTGTGCTGGATCCCTATGTGTTGTGGGAAGTTTGCAATGTGGTTGCCATTAATATAGCTGTGTGCATCAAATTGGCTTTCATTTGAGAGCCCAGGCATTCCCACTCTGTTTCTCCATAGCTGTGGCTTCCCAGCAGCGGAGGAATGCGGCATCATTCCCCATGCAGTGAGGTTTTGAGGATACTCACGAGCAGGGGAGGGGTGCACCTCTAGTTTAAAGTGTTCTTCAAGTTCTGCGCTTGGCTCGGTGCTTTGGCAGGAAGCCTGAGGCTTTTTTGTTGTTGAAAAGAAAGGAAGGGCTGCTGGATGCTTTGGTACATCTTCTGGCAAGGATGGATAACGGGCACTACATGCCTTGAGACATAATGGCAATAAACTAGTATTTGTCTGACACTTCATTTCTAAGGCATTTGACAACTGTCATTAGTGAGACCCATAATAAGGCCTCCAGGAAAAGTGTTCACGCAGGGAGCTGGAGTGCAGAGGACAGTGCTGGCTGGCCATGGCTGTCTGCACCCTCACGGTGCTGCTGTGAAATAAATAAATAGACATTATTTCTAGTTTATTACTGCCCAAATCTGGGCAATCTCAAAGAGGAAGGTTGGGGGTTGTGTTTTCAAGCATCTTCTGGTTCTCAGGGCCAAGACCCTTACTTGCAGGATTTCCAGCAAGGTAACCATCCTTTGCACTAGAGCTCAGGTGACCCTCAGGGCCAGGAGATGTCACGGGATGCAGCAAACCTTTAGGATGTGTCTTAATCACCATCGACCTAAATCTGAGCACCGCTTGGTGGAAAACCCTGGCTCCACCACATTACCCAGCACCTCTGAAGGAGTTAATGAGCACCACAGAATTCATGACCATATGGAAGAAATCTAAATATATCAGTGACAAGGAGAACAGAGAGAAAACAGTGGATAAAAAGGCTCACCTGCGGATAAAGCCACCACTGATGGCCATCTGCTCCCGTTCATCTACGACACGTGCAGGCTGGCTGGCTACAACACCATCCTGATTATTGCCCCAGGCCTTTTTGTAAGCATCGCTTGATTTAAGCCTATGCAAAAAAGATGATGAGTAACAAAGCATCGAGTGCACAAGGACAAATGCAAAACTCTTTACCTCTCCAAGCTAAAAGCTGAATCAAGCAAATGAATTTTCAGATAGAGGGTCATTGGTTGTATACCGATATATCATAACCCTGAATAAAAGGTGGGGGTGGGTTTTTGTTTATTTTTTACTTTACTGCCACAACAGTGATGGTCAGAGGTTTAGTTTCCAATAGGGTGAATTGCAATTGTCAGGTCTACAACACTGCACACAGGTTTTTGGATGTTGACTTAGTTTCCAGAAAGAAGGAAAATTGAAAAAAAAAAAGAAAAAAGAAAAAAGAAAAAAGAAGAGAAGAAATACAGATAAGTAGAAAACATTGTTTCATTTCAGTGACACATATGTTTTGACATCAAACACAGAGAACATACTGGCAGACAGACATAAAAACAGAACTGCCAAGTATAGTGTGTACATCACATCACAGCAACACACCCTCTTAGAGAAAAACAGATTTGGCTAGAATTTAACATTTTACCATGCGGAATATTTGGCTTCTGTTGATATTTTTTCAATATGTATGTGGCATAATAGGCATTTAAAGCCACTGACCTTTCCCAAGGTGATTTGGGGATGATTTTATCATAGGGTTCATTAGATTTTTTCAAATAATATATCGGTACTTGAAAATAGTAATCATACATCGACAGTTGATGTACAAACCTTTGTCCACAGAGACAAAAAGTAAAATAGGCAGAAGTGAAATGAGTGCAGGAGAAAATAAAAGATACGAGCAATCTAGCATCAGAAAGGGAAATTTTTCTACATTTTTCTTCATGCACCAGCTACAGGCATGAATAAGAAGTAAAGCATTCTCACTAAGCACAGTTGCCCCAATAGTTCATCATACCCTTAATGCATCAGCAGTAACAGCCTTCACAATAAGCAAGACACAGGCAAAAATGGATCATCACCTCCTTCAGGAGTTTTAAACCACAGGACTTCAAAAATAGCCTAGCAACTTGTTATATTTGTTTTTTGTGGCAGTCACATTAGCTTTCAGAGAGCCATTTTTGACTGAGCTGCCGTGGATAGAAAATTAAAACCCAGGCACCCCTAGAGTGGCAGATTGACATGTGCAACCTATTTAGGGCTGCTGTCATTGGGGTCACCAGGCAAGATTGAACATTTTAACGGGGGAATGTGAGGATTTGGGGCCCACAGGTATAAGTTCTTGATTTTATTCTGGAAATGGGGCAGTTTCCAACAAAACCACTGGGAACTGCAAATCTCTCTGGTTTTGCTGTTCCTTGGTCAGCTCCAATCAGTCCTATAAACAGCCCTGTGGCTTGGATTTTGGGGGAGGAACTGAACGTGCTTCTGGGGGATTTGGGAAAGGACATGACAAACCCATTTCTGGTGTTATGTTCTCTCCATGCCCCCTGAAGCAGCTCAGTTTTAAATGAGCCTGAAGATGTGTTGTATGCTCCAATATAGAATTAAAATGCAGATTAAAAGACGATCTTCCCTACTCATCTGTTCTGTTGCTTATTTCCTATTAAAGTTTGTGAAGACTTAAAAAGATGATGGTTGGCTTGTTTAATTTTAGTTCTCTGAAACTATACATCAGCTTTGGCATTTCTAGAAATGAGTGAAAGTAATTCTCTTGCTGCAGATACATTTACAGGGTTTTGCCTGTTCTTTAGACCTGTGCAACTTTGGCAGTGATACAGTCTCTGTGTTTGAGGTAAATGACTTTATACACCCAGAATCTGATCTCTTGTTTTCTTGTGGACTTCCAATTAAAGTCAACAGATGGAGTCTGGATCTGCTCGTGGTCAATAGCAGTTGTCCTTTTGAATGCAACCTGGTCAAAGTTCCATGCCGTGGGCATTTTGGGTCTCCTAAGAATGTAGGATCAAGGTTTACATATTTTTAAAGCTCACAGAACTGTACTTTCACTGTATATCAGCGTAGAGTTACATGTGAAATGGTTAATCTTTTTTAAATATATGCCATTAATCTCCCACCAGCCAGAAGAGCATTAAGGGATCATGGTGATTCTGATGCCCAGAACTGTATGGATTTCTCTCCCACACTCCACTCCTCAGAACATCATCTTATCTGTACCAGTGGAGTCCTGGCTTAGTGACTCAGGGAACAGTCTCTAAAGCATTGTTCATCCATACTCTGAGCACTGGTTAGCAATGCTGATCTATGAAATCTGGCTGCAGACTGATAGGGTCCGAATGCCTTAGAGAAGGGAAGAGACACCTTTACAAATTAATGCCCCCTGCATCACCTGCACAACCGTTCTGTTCTTGCAGCATGACGCTGCAGTCACAGCGAAGTGGCAAATGTTTTAGTGCCATGTGCCAGGTGCTAATCCCATCCCTGTCACATGTCTGGCTGTCAGTTCTGAGCTTTTACAGCTTGCACGGTGTGGGAGATGTAAAGTTTCTGCTGCATTTGTACCTGCAGCTCTTCTGCACCAGCTCCTCTGGCACAGGGCAGCAGGGCTAAAGCCTGTCAGAGCTCATACCACTTGCAAAAGGGGTGTATGCAGCTCTTCCCATTCCTCCTGCCCTCTCTCCCATTGCACTTCAAGGCAATAATAATTCTGGGCAAAATGTTTACCCCAAAAAAGTATTCAGGGCTTGGTACAAAGAAGCAAAATAGATTTTTTTAAAAAAACCTGAGGCGGTATCTGCATTGTGTCCCAAGGGAATTAACTTCAAAATAAATGTGACTGATAAAGGCAAAACCCCAGTCCTGCTCTTCTGATTTTTGGCAAAATACCCCCTGAACTCTATGACAGCTCTCTTTCCTTTGGTCTTGATAATCAGGGTGGGATCAGGCTTTGGCTGTGAACAAAGTTCACACAGAAAGGGAGTTTAATACTACAGCAACACTACTCTCTGCTTTGTTTCCTGCACAATCTCTGGCCAACCAATTAGGAATGTTTTCACTGCAACCTGGTTTCATGACTACTCACTGCATGCTGGATTTGCCATTCCTCAAGGACTTCGGGTTGGTCCACTTTGTCCCCGATTTCCTACACCCGCATAACCGCACATCACATTTTCATTTGGCATTTAAAACAAGCTTTGCATTACTTGGAGGACGGTTTCGTTCAAGTGTGATGGCATGCAAGCAAATTCGATGCATTTCAACATTTCTGCTTAGTGTACGTGCTACCCAAACGAGAGAAATTTGGCATGTTGAGGTTTTCTCAAATTTGTTGCCTGTGGCAGGATGAAAACCATTTCAAGTTGGGTTCCAATTATGAAACGTCACATCTCATTCAAGATCTCATCAAGAACTATTTCTGTTGAACAACGAAAAAAGGTGTGATTTTCATCCACAATTTTGAGCAATGTTTAGTATGACCTCTTCTGCATTTTTCAGCTCTTTTGTTTATGAAACTTGTTCGTGAAAATACATTTCAAAATTTAGGGTGTCCAGGAATAAGGTAGCCCCAGTGTTTTTGTTCGCTGGAAAATGGAACCACTCAGTACACTTTGTGTAAAATGTTGAAACTTTTACCATTAAAAGGTGTCGACAGTGAAGCTCTCACTGCAGTATGCCTGATTTTAATGCATCTACAGTAATTCCCAGTCAGTTGTCTATGCTATGAGATGAATGCATTTGAACCAGAATCGTTCTTTCTGCATGCCACATGCTCATCCTGTCCATGTGCCTAGCAAGGATGAGCTTCACAAGGCCTTTGGGATCAGCCTTAAGTGCTCAAAGAGATGAGGCAGGCAGCACCTACTTGTTACATGGACAGACACAAAGACCACAGAATTTTCCTAGGTCCGTCAAATTCTTTTCTGCTTCTTTCATGTCCTTATTGATTTGGTCCATTCCCTCTTCGATGCGTTCCAGTTGTTCTGATTAAACACAAGTATTTTATCCCCACAGAATGAAGCAGATGGAAAAGGACAAAGAAAAAAAAGACAAAAACTTCAGACATTCACTGTGACAAAAAACTGGACACCACATAGCAGAGCCGGTACCCAGTACCTACTTGTTACAAGGACATATGAAAAGGCCACAGCATTTCCCTAAATCTTTTAAATTTTTCTCGGCCTCCTTCATGTCTTGGTTGATATGGTTCATGCCTTCTTCAACACGATCGAGTTGTTCTGGTCAGGACAAAGGGATGACAGTGTGGAATGAATTGTATTTTTGTTTGTTTGATTTTGTCTTCAACAGAACATGAAAAATGACCATGTAGAACTGAGTTAATAATGACATTACAATGCATTAATCTGAGCTGATGCATTGCCGAAAGGATGTATGCTGCATTGGATGCTGAAGATTTTTTTACTAGTATGGGAAGAGTAAAACAAAGGAGGAATTTATTTGAAATATATTAATATAAACAAGATGTAATGATGTAGAAAGGAAGGGTTATAAAGTTCAAGGTCCAGAAACATAATACAATACATCAACTTACTAAGACACAGTGACATCCAGGAGAAAGAAAGAGTTATTATTTTGCATTTATGTATGTTAATATTAGAGAAAAGATGTCCTTCCATGGAAAACACTTCAGTTACTTACGCTTACAAATGCCTTGGAATTAGGTGGGTTTGGGCAGCACAACTGCTTTGATTAGTGAGGGAGAGAGCGGGTAGTTAATGGTACCAGAAATGGAGTGAGCTGTTAAGGGCTTGTATCCAGGTACCCTTTCTTCCAGAGGCTGAGGAAACTGAGACCTGCCGCTTTGACTGGCATTGGATATTGATCTCTAATCTGAGTGTGGCCTCAAGGCTGGTTTGCTTCCCGGTGTGGGTGCTGCAAATCAGGAGTAACCTCAGTGAGCACGGAACAATTGAAACCACGCCGGGAGCCTGATGCTCACCGGGAGAGGGTCACCAGCTGTGGCGTTCCTCGTCTCTGGCCCCAAGGGACCTTATGGAAACAGCCATTGGGTGAAGACTCCTGAGTCAGTGGGGTCACTTCTGCTTCGCTCCAGGGCAAGTCAAGAAGCACCAGGCCCAGAAACCAGCCATATATAGACCCTGTCTCTCTGCTGGCATCAAACAGAATTTGGCATATTTCCACCTAAGGCTGATGGTGGTTTAGGGTATTTTAGTGACTTTGTGGCTCAGAATAACTTAATGTGTTAAGTTTTTTCACTTTTAAAGATGGGCAAAATGTCCTAGAGGAACAGAATGCCACAGTGTAAAAGTGTAGGAATGGATTCTCTGCTGATGTAAACAGATACGGATCCAATGGGATCAAGGGTCTTGTGTGGAGTCTGCAGTAGGGACAGCATTTTACATGGGATTTACATTTTACGCCATTTCTTCATGAAGGATAAACTCAAATACTACCCAGGATCAGAAAGTTACTTAGAGCGGCATTTCAATACATTAAAAATTATAACTGTACCTTAACAAGGAAAAGTAAATAAATCCCAGTAAAACATAAATACCTCCCTATTCCCCATATGGAATAGAAAACCACAGAATTAGACTATAGAGGAAGGAACTAAGAGCACTGGTTATAGAAGGAATTTAATGTCATCCCTGACTTTAACTGAGTCCTATCCAGAAAAAAAAAAGGTATTTTAGAAGAAAAATCATATGCATATTGACGTCAGTATAAAACTCTTCTTGACTTCTTCGAGAACATGAATAAGCCTAATTTCTTACTTGGGTTTCTAATAACAATTGAGGTTTAGCTTTTCAAAGCTTTCTGGGGGGTTTTGGTACCCAGTTCCCATTAAAATTAATTTTATTTAATTAATTTTAATGGGAAACAGGAACCTCACCCCTCGAGGGCCTAGAAAATCCTGGACTAAATTATTCAAGCTGGAATAATTCAAGTATTGAACTTGTGCTCTTTGTTTAATTCTTACATGAGACTGGGCTTTGAGAAGGAGAGGTGCCATGTCAGTATGGTGAGACTCATCTGCTTTTCAGCTGTCAGTTCTCATTCTCCTCAGCAGGATGGGCCTCTCTCCTGATACCATGGGAGTTATTGATCCCAAATCCAAGGATTTATTTAGAGGATCAGAGTTACCTGGCACTGTCCTCTAAAAGGGGCACATATTGTGTAAGCAAAGGATTGGGAAACTAAGAAGGAAACCTGAGAGAGGGACTGCGCAAGTTCTGCCAGATAAACTGCTGAGCTGAGAACCAGAAATGCAAGGTTGGATTGTCTTAATGCATGTGGTAATTTAGGCTTCAGCAGAAGCTTTGGTTCGTGTCTGTAGGCACAGATTGTTGTTCTCATCAGAAACCTGAGTCTGTGGTAGAAGGGGACACCCCTCCCTGTGCTCCTGCTCCTCGCTAACCCCGGGTCCTGCCTGCTCCTGCGCGGTTGGGCAACGCTTGCTCTCGCTCGGGGAAGCAGCTGTGGGGGTGGGAGCTGGCTTTTATGCTGGTTCATGCAGCGTGATGGGATTTGCTACACTTCTGTCACAGACCCCAGCTCCTGCTTGGGAGAGCTGTGCTTGCAGAGCCCCTTTTCAGTTAAAAGAAGGCTGTACCCATATGTGCATTTTGACACTGGGGGGAATGAGAGGTACTGACCTTTCTCCCATTGATTTTCATGCTAGTGCTTCTCTAACCTTGTCTGTCCAGTAGAAAAAGCCAGGTTAACACTGCATGGGTCAGTCCTAGATCTGCTACCACTAGTGGCTTTCAGTCTAAGCAATTCTCCTTGCCCAGACGCACGCTCTCTGAAGCCATGTATATAAAAGGGCCTTTTGAACTTTCTTTACCTGTTTCCTATTCTGCCCAAATAAATGAGTGCTTCTTGAAGAGTATATTTGACACAACTCAAAGACTTCAATTTAAATTATAGCCCTGTCTAGAATCCTGACTTTATTTATCCTGCTTCAGGATTTGTGTTTGATGCCTGAGCTATTTCTGAAGAGGAAAGGGAGCCACAACTAATTTATCTTCCATTAACGGAAACCTCATCAGTGTAAAAAAACCCATGTCATACTTGTAGCCCAGAAGTCTAGACAGCTGGCTGCTGGTCCTAAAACCACTTGCTAGTTGTTAATGTCGTGGGCTGGATTGTTAACTGGTTTGAATCAGCATAGTTATGCTGGCTTCGTGGAGTAACACCAATTTATACCTGTCAAAGATCTGGTCCCACAGGCAAGGAAATAGATTCATGAGTCTAACCACAATTATTGAGGCATAAATATTATAGTGGAATTAACTTAATGGGGTCATGCTGGATTTGTTTTGGTATAACTGCTATTAAAATGTGGCCCGGAATGAATCACTGCTGGTAGGAAATCAGATGGCTATCGAGAGGTTAATTTAATGTCTGTTTCCATAGATCTTCCCTATTCCAGCGTTCTGTGCTGTATTAAAGGTTTTAGGGAAGACAGTTTGTTGGCATATACTGCCATGAACCTACGCAAATTCACGCCTACAAGAGATAATGTCTTTTGTCGTCCGTTTAGAGAAGCCCTTCAAGGTCAGAGTT
>QWTY01036238.1:0-23270 GCA_008033365.1 Pseudorectes ferrugineus | reverse complement strand
AGGATTCCCACCCACATCCAGTGCTCACCAACATCAGGGATATCCTGTGTGGGAAGCCATGAATGGGTAGAACTAGTGGGGTCCATCATGGTTTGAAATTGTGTGCTAAAGTTCCACCTTGGCCAGGATTAGAGCATTTCTTCCTTCCTGTGCAATGGAGGGATGTGTTCAGGCCCTCTAGTCCTTGTACGGGCAATCCTGTTTAGTTGGCAGCAAAATAAGGGTTCTCAAAAAAATGAAATGCTTAGGGTAAGTCAGGCCAGAGAGATGAAAAATGCATCTTTCACAGGACCCTACAGAGTACATGGAGCACATGCCATTTTCAGCCAGCTCTTAAATCTGTAACAGCCATCTGTTTCCAGAACAACTTCTGACTCTCTTTGTCTTCTCATTGCACTTGAGAGGAGAATTTGGACTGCTGGATTTTGCCATGGCACAGCAAACCTCTCACATTCTTGTCCTTTAGAAGAAAACGGCACAGCATGAATTGCTCATGTTGAGGCATTAAACCGGCAGCTCTGGAGTTCCTCTATTTATCCATAATGCAGATATTCTGCAGATGGTAAAATATATTATATATATAATAATTTTGCACAGGAGATGACCCTTCAGAGCAGGAAGCCAACACTTGCAACTTAAAAATGTATCACGTTAGGTGAAATAGATCCCATACATTTTAGGAAAGTTGATGTCTTTCAATCTTTCATCTACACTCTAATGTTTAAATAAAAGCAAATGAACAAGTAGTACTGATTTGGGTTCTGCATCATTTATATGAAGCACATGCCCAGGTTCTCCATTTGGCCACTGGCAAAGCTATTAATCAAAGAAGCAGAATATATGATTTTAAACCTCTGGGCCTAATTCAACTCATAGATACTTTAGTCTGTCAGTGTTTCAGTGAAGTCAGTTTAACGGCATAACTGGGAACCCTTTTGGAGGCTTTAATATCCATTTTCCTTAGTTTTCAGTAACAGCTTTTTAAAACTTTTTGGTTGGTTTTTTTGGTTGTTTGTTTTTTTGGGTTTTTTTGGTGAGGGTTTCACTCAAAGCAAGTAAGCAACAAAACATTCACCAAAATTTGCTCAGCACTTTGGAGGCAAATTGCATTGCTGTATCATTTCTTGTTATTGCCGTTACATAACTTAATTTCCCATGATGGAAATAAAAGTAGGAAGAGAATTGGAATGACTTCTCAAAGGTCTCATCAGTCCCTCCAGGAACATGGTGTGTTGGGTCTTATCCTACCAAAGGCAGCTACTCAAATTTTGGTTTAGCCTGAGGGAAGATTTTCCTAACACTTTAAGGGGATGATGTATCAGATAGAGAATCCAAATTCTGGAAATCACTTTCCCTGCATTTCAGGAGATATCCTGAAAAACATATATACACTCTCAGTTATGTGCAGAACACATAAATTTCCACTTCGATGAAGAATTTTGCTTTAATCAAAAATTATAGAGTTTGTTTTGAATGAATTAATACAGACAATTATGTACCAGGACAGGCTGACATTGCTAGCAGTTCCCACAGACATTAAAGAGAGCTGTCAACACCCTAAAGACACAAATGTGGTCAAAGAAACATTTTTTAGTCATCCGTAGTAATGAATTTGCTCAGCTCCTGCTCCAGGTTCCCTGTCACGCTGTTAACGCTCCGATGTCTCCCTGTGCCTGAGTAAAGAGCCACACACTGCTGCTCTGCCTGTTAAATCTGGTCCTCAGCCCACATGAATCTGCTACCCCCCGGTTAACCCACACAAAGGGGTCTAATCCTGCACTGGAGGAAGTGAGACCAGAATTATGGATCACATTCCCCTGTGCCAGATATGTATTTCTGTGGAATTACATTGGTTAAAACACTTTGCTGAGGAGAACTGTTCCAATAGTTCAATAGTTCCAATAGGTCTAATGATGTCAAAGGGATTTTTCAAATTAGCTTTGACAAGCTTTCGGCCAAGCTCTAAATTAATAGAACACTTTTTCTTCTATTTTTCAGAGTAAGGAATGTTTGGCTGTGATAATAAATGTCAGGGTAAACTCACAACTGGTAAAATGGCATTCTGTGTGTTCAGAGTCCTGCATACGACAGCTTCAGTTATCAAACATTTATAGCTCAACATTTCACCTTTGATGCTTCACTCTAACCTCACATGAGAGAAGATAGTCCTGTCTGGATTTAAATGGACAAAACAGCCCTTTTGTCTGTACATTCCTAAGTGCTTTCTTCTGAGCTTTTAGCACTACTGATCCTGTTATTTTTGCCTTGCTGCTTCATAGCTAGAAACCATCTTTTTTTTCCTCATACTACCACAATTCATTTTCCTTAAAGGCCATGGTGGTCGCATTGGAAGATGGGCACAAACTCCCAGCTTTTCTCCCTGCATGTGATATTCTGCATTGCATAATGTTGCCTCAGAGGTAAAAAGCTTGAATACGAAAAGAAGAAGGTCAGCTACAAACTGTATTTAGTCTCACTTGTTCTGCCTCACTTCATTTTTGTTTTATGTTTTGGCCCAAACATTGCACAGCATCATCATAAAATACAGGTATTTATAGCACTGAGTGGCTCAACAGAGCACTGGTCAGTGCAGATTAGCTGCACTGCCTAGGTATGATGGGCACCACGGAGCAAACTGGGGTTTGGAATCTGCCATTCCAGTATGGAGCTGCCCTGGGGCAAAGCCGTGGCTGCTTTTGTAACACTTCTTGCTTCCCTTGTTGTGCCAGGACTGGAAAATCAGCTTCTCGCAAAGCTGGGTTATAAAACCAAGAAGCAGTAACATACTTGGCTTTCCTTGCCTGTGTTCCCTGGGAGCAGCATCAGGGCTTAATCTCCAAACTCTGAACAGTCTTCTGGGGCAAGGAGGGCATGTCCTTTGGGGACATGTCCCCAGGCTATGACCTGCAATTCAGCCTTACACAGCTACGGGGCTGGCCTGCATGGACAGCACTCTTCTGTCTCTAGGATGGAGTCCAGTCAGTCTGTTTATTCTGTATTTCCTGACAGCAATCCATACAAATGTACACAGTAATAATGCATGGAGGTGTACTTTTCCTAAGAAAGGAATAACAGATTTGCTGTATCAAGAGAACAGAGTAAAAAGCATTCTTTCCCTGAGTATTTCCTATCTCTATCCACTAGACAGGTTCTGCTAAGTGAGGAAGTCTAATTGGATTTTTGGGGTCTATTAAATCAGAGCAGTGCAAGTTCAATTTCAAATACTCTCACCATTTGTCTTTTCAGTATAAAATCTCTCACTCCCTAAATGCTTCTTTTTTTTTTAAGGTACCTAGGAAAGGGGATTGGAATAATCAACCAGCTGTTTAGGCCACAGAAGAATTTTAAAGGTCTCCTGTAATCACATTAGTGAAAATAATATTCAGCTCATTTTAGAAGAACTCCCTTGACTACTCAGTGCTAGTTTTAGCAACTTCTCTATTTGGACAGGAAGATATTGTGGCATCTGAATAAACGCCAGGTCTAGAGAGATGCTGAGCTCTTCCAAGAAGCGCTGCAGACCTACATGAATTCATTGGTAAATTCAGCAGTCCCAGTTCTCCTCCCACTTTGCCATTTGCTGTGATTTAATACTGAAATTCCAGTGGCATTCACAATATGCTGGTTCAATATGTTAGGAAGACTCAAGCAGTGCATAGGCCACACAAATACGGCTCAGGAGAGACAGGGCTGATATTTACTGATGGCTTGGCCCCGAGCAAATCACTTCCCTTTCTGCGCCTCTCCTTCTTCCCACTCATCATCTGCCTTGTCTATTTAGATCCCAGGCATTTTGGGGCAGCAGGCTCTCCTGCCTTGTGTTGTGGGGGTACTCATGAGAGACTCTCTTCCATGTTGTCGAACTGATTTCAGTGGGAGCTGCATCCAGCACAGGGTTGATGTAAAGTGGTGGTTAGAAATGGTGTGTCCAGGGAACTGAGCAGCAAAAAGGGACAGATTGCTTGTGAGACAAGAGCATTTTTGGGCTGCAAGGGGCCCCAATCTGAAGTGTTTGTGGAGGAAAAGTGATGCTGACTATGCTCAATGACCCATCCGTCTGTCTGTACATGGAAATTTAATTTTTTCTCCACTGGACTCCATTGATCTTCACAGTCGTGATTGATTTCAAGGCCATAAAGCCTACGGCTGGGGTTGTGCTTGTTCCTGAACATGGGACCTGATGTAATTTTCTTCCCGTTGTCTCTGCTGGAGACTCCTCTGGTTGTCAGGAGTACTGGGACTGTCAGTGCTGATGACCCTGATTAAAAATGTCACCAGCTCCAGCACCAGGGCTCACATGGTGTCTGAAAATAATATGTCCTGTCAGGCGGCAGCAAAGTTTTCCACCACCTGATGGCTGAACACTCAAAACTAAACTGAGTTGAGATTTTCCAACTTTTAAACCCCTTTATTGTGAAGAGAGTGAAATACAGCCTGATTGAATTGGTTTTTTCCCTCCAGGCAGGTATTAGCTGTGAGGACCAAGCCGGGGTCCCCTTCCTCAGCACTGTGGAAATCAGAGTAATTCCTGTTCCAAAGCAGTCAATCTAGGACATCTCATGAACCTTGAAATCCTGATAAATATTTCAGAGATACATAAAGAAATGGCATTTAAATGCTGTGCTGACCAATGTTCTATATATAGCTGCAAGTGTTTATGGAGAGGGAAGTATTTAAAGCAGACTGGGAAAATGGATCGAGGGCCCTTCTCACCTTCCCATCTTGCAGTGTTATGCCAAGGACATGAGAGTGGTGCCAGCACGAGGCACCCAGAGCTCCGCAGCAAACTCAGCCACTTGTCCCTGACTCCAGGTCACCTTCAAGGGCTGTTTCCTTCATTTATCTCCAGAATCCTCTCTCAGTGGATTCTCAGGTATGGGCAAACCAGTGCCTTGGCTGCACTTGGCAACCAGGGACAGTGTCTTGCATGGCCCTAGTGAGGGGTAGGGATGAGCAGGGACAGTGGCACATAAAGCCGTGGCCAGGCCCTAGCAATGTGAGTTTAAAAAAAACATTTCCAGTGTCAGGCTCTCCATCACTTTTGCTCACAACGGAAGTGCAAATAAAATGCAAATCCTTACCTCTTCAACAAGCTGCAGCATTCGACGGGTGCTCTCAAGGGACTGAAAAAAAACAGGAGAAAACACTGAGATTTGGCAAGTTACGCTTTCCAAGGCTAATGTGTAGGCTCATGCTGACAGGATGTTTTTCCTGCACTCTTTCCCTCCCCTCCAAATCAGGCCATCAGCAGGGCACTGGTGATCTCTCCATCTCCATCTCTATGGATGGCTAATGCAGCAGTTCCCAGCACCCTCGAGGCAGCTGCAGTCTCCAAGGCTTTTCTCCCCTTGCTCACACACTGCGGCGGTGCTGCTCGGAACAGCAGGCGTTCCACTTTAAAAATAAAGCCTGTGGTTTTCAGCTAAGACTCTTCAGAGACCTAATTGGTGACTTCTAACATTTAATAGGTTTGACAAATCGAAGGAATCCTCAGAAAATATTAAATTGCTGCCTTTTGCTCTGAGGCCAGTCAAATTGATGCACAATCTAATACCTAAACCAAACTCACAATCAATAAAAGACCTAATCTAGACTAAACATGACATTAAATTTTACCCCAGCTCATTTCATTTCCAATTCCACTTTCAGTGTAAAGCTGATGGAAAAGAGCTCTAGAAATCCTTTGCCAGATCAGCTCCTATTTCTGGCAGTGTGTTTCACACCAGCCCCAACCCCAAGTTCCCAGTTTAGCTACTGGTCTCACTTCATCAGCGAGCTGATCGGCACGCCGCTGCATTTCTTCCAACTCATTGCGCATATCCGCGTCTTCCGCCATTTTAGCTGTGGGGGTGTTTGGGGACGCTGCAGATCAGGATTTGCACTCAGCTGCTTTGTGAACCTGGAAGACAGCAAAAAGGAAGAGAAACAGTGCGGTTAGGAGCCGTGCTTAAAGGTCAGCCTCACAAAAGTGCTTTTATTACATTAGTGTCCTCACCCAAACTCTCGTTCTGGATAGTAATTCCTATGTAGTAGAGAGCAAATTCTTCCTTTTTTCTTAACCTTTCAAATGCAATTTATATGGAAGCTGGACACTCAGGAGATGTTATTTGCTGCCAGAAACTCTCTTGAAACCCATTCACTCTTCTCTAGAATTAAAAGGCTTAATGTGAATGAGGTCAAGGTCAAGCCTATGCCCCTCCTGTCCTGTTTCAGCTGCATTGCTTGGAGGGCTGGATGCTCAGCTAACACATTTGCAATTAAATTAAAGACTATGAAATGTTGAGGATTTTTATCGGCTATTGACTTGTCTACCATGCTATAGTTCAGACTACAAAATAATATTTACAGCTAGACTGGGAGAAGTCTACCTGGGAGAATCCTTCATTTTGGGGGAAGTGACGGTAGGACCTAACTGGTATTTTCAACTTCTCCACAAAGTGGGTCAGATTCTGCTCTTGGTTATCCCTCTTGATACAGAATGGCACCCCCGAGCTGGTCCTAACCAGAGGTCAGGATGCAGACCATTAATCCTCATTTGGGTAGGGTTTCTTTTTTGTTACAAATTCAAGCTAGCTCTGATTACTGAGCATGACTTGATTAAGAAAGGCGGGCCCTCCTACCATCTGTCAGGTCTTTATAACAACAACACTGGCTTATTTCTTTGCTTGATTCAAGCATGGCACATTGCAAATTACTGCTCACTGAATGTTAGATTTGTTCATTGCAGGAAAACCTAATTGCAGGTGCAGAGGAGGTGGGGAAGTTGTGGGGGACTGCAAGTAAACAGCCATAAAGCAGATGCCATCATGCTCAATTACAGAAAGAGGACAAAAGCAGCCCCTTTCAGCAAAGCTACTCTGAGAAGGCAGGATCCCGGGGGCTGTTTTCTGTCCTGTCTTTTCGATATGTGCAGTCTTTATGAAACAAGATAAGTCAGGGCAGAGCTTGGCTCTAAAATTTTAGCAATAACAACTGTGTTTAAATGGAAGTTACTATACATTGGAGATTAAACCATTCCTCACTTTGATGGTGCTCTCCATCAGGACATCAGGAGTATGGGCTGAGCAGGTACAGCTGGGTGGCAGCGATACTTCCTGGATCACACCCTGTTTGCTTAGAATGGTGTAAGGAAAGCAGACAGCTCCTTGCATTTCCTCTGCAGCTTCAGCAATAGATTTGCTGTTTTTCTTATCTAAGAGGGAATACGTGACCTTCATGCCTTCACATTAGCTGTGCCCTCACTCATGGTTGCTTTTTCTCTTTGAAGCTACAGCAGGAAGAAATCCATCTCGAGGAGTCAGCCCTGCAGCTACTGGCACGGCATTCTACTTTCATCACTGAGCACATCGCCACATCCTTGTCAGAGGGAGGCTGACATTTTGTGATGGGTCACACCATGTGTAGGGAGCCCAAATGTCTGCTGGAGAAGGAGGCCACCTGGTCCTGCCAGCTGCATGGTCACAGCAGTGTGAAGGACCAAGCTTAGGCAACTCATCTGCAGCCCCGGCTGATACAAAGGCAGAGCTTAATTTCATGGCTAATACTCAGGCTGGTATCAGACACTTCAAGGATGCTCACAAACAGCAGGAAATGAGCTTTACAAAAAAATGGCGTACTCAGATATTTAGGAGGAAAAGATAAACCGGGAACGGGTCTCTTCCTGAAGGGCATGTGAAAGTGTGGGGATACTCTCAAGGCCGCCCCAACCTTCCCACCCTGCTGCTGTGCTGGTGGTGCCCTTCGTGGCACATCACACAGCTCCAGGAAGACACTTCTCCTAGCCAGCAAATGGAGCATGCTCGGGTGGGATAAAAAGAAGCTATTTTGGTAAAGAACCGTGCTCCAAACTCCTGTCCCACTTGGCACAGGCTGGCTCTAGCACTGGTCACTGCTTCACAAATTGTGGGTTTTTCCCAGATTGAGGCATAACCCAGCGCTGAAATATTTCTGGCATAGCCTCTGTACCAGCACACCAAGATTAAGTCTGTGGACCTAGTTTTGGAGCATCTAGTTAAAATATTCTCCTCTGCCTGGACCCCTCTCTACATATGTGCTGGCAGAATAGCAGCACCGAGCTTTAGCAAAAATCAGGACAATTTGTTTAGGACTTTGGGACTGATCTAATTGGTAAATACATATAGATGTTGAGGGGCAGGAAAGTGGTTCTGTGCTGTGTCTGTGTGGTAGCATCTCACTAGCTGTAAAGTGGGAGGTGATGCATCAGTGAGAGGGTGGGATGCTAACAGGGAATTTGGTTCATTCTCTAAGCATATCCAGTGTGAGCTGAATAATTACAGACCTGTAAGCGAGTGGAGGTGACATGAGGGCTTCTACTGATAATAGCAATTTATGTATTGACTGTTGGTCAGTTTCTGCACATAAAAAAAAACTGCACAGAAAATTCCATTCTCAGGTAGATTCCAGCATGACTTTTGATGTTTTCCTTATTAACTTCTTTGATCATGAGCCAGTGGTGGTGATGGGTGGTGCAAAAAAAAGAAACAATGTGGAGAAACTTTCACAGAAGCACGGAATGGTTTGGGTTGGAAGGTTCCTTAAAGATCATCTCATTCCAACCCCCTGCCGTGGATAGGGACACCTTTCACTAGACCAGGTTGCTCAGAGCTCCATCCAACCAGACCTCAAACACTTCCAGGGATGGGGCATCCACAGCTTCTCTGGACAACCTGTTCCAGTGACTCACCATCCTCACAGTCAAGAATTTGTTCCTAACGTTTAATCTAAACCTACTCCCTGTCAGTTTGAAGCCATCGTCCCTTGTCCTGTCACTCCATGCTCTTGTGGGGTTTTTTTTAGTTACCCTTCTTGGTTTGTTAGAACCATCAGTTGGCATCTTAGTGACAGACGCGTCTTATTTTGCATCAAGCTAAAAAAAGTGTCAGAGCTTGTAACTGCAGAGATGTTGTGCAGCAAGTGATCGAACTTGACAGGTTTATTGAGATTGTTTGGTATTTGTAAAGCACTTAGAATGGATTGAGAAATAGCAAAAAGCGTTCTTCCAGACAAGTCATTTTACATCAAGTTTTAGTCATAAACAGAAGTGCCCCGCAGCTGTGCTGATTCAACTTTATTTAATAGAAAACCATGCCCAAGAATCAATAAAGGTTACTGATTTGCACACAGTATGATAAACTACATATATTTTGTAGATGGCAGGGAATGAGTTTAAATTTTTTTCAGATTTTGCAATTTATAATGTGGAATAGGACAGATTAGAGATAGGATTTTCCTTGAAAAGTCCTGTTTAGGCTGAAATGCCATTCCAGTGTCATGAATTTCCCACAACAAACACTGTTATCAATAAAAATCCTGTAGAGAGAAGAATTATGTTTGAAAGGGAATTATTGCTCTAAAGTACAAATTAACAGTTCTCCCTCTATGGTGTTTCTTAGGAACACCTATAGTTCTCCTGATATTTTAAAACATTGAAAATGAATGATTTCAGGAATGGTCAAGGCAAGTTAAACCATGATGAATTTCCTCTTACCGACACTAGACAGACTTTCAAAAGCATAAGGTCTGGCTTGGGCCCACTGAAACCTGCTCTTGTTCTAGTAGAACAGAAACAGGCCTAAGATAGTATTGAGGACTTGGTGTAACAAATTCCTTGCAGAGTTTATATTTTTGGTACTAGTTGATATTTTGCATTCTGTTCTCATTCAAGTTAATTTGAACCAAGTATCAAAATCCTATGATTGCCTTAGGAACCTCTAATATAACTAGAATAAACTCTCCAAAGTATACTCTGTACTTTTAACTTAAACTACATTTCATTTTATCTACAGCACCTGCAGACATGGCAGGTCAGAAAACCAAAGTAGGGATGTAATATGTTAAGCTCTTTAGATCTAAAACTTTTATTAAAAAAAGGTTGCTACAGAAGTTACAGCCACTACATTCACTCAATTTGTGTTTATACTTGCATTAATTGCCTATAGAAATTTAACCTCAAAATTTCATGAAGACCTTTGTTTTTCCATTTCGGAGAAGGGAAAGGAAATCCTCTGGGTTCACACATAAACATCCACGGTGCTCTTTGAAAAGGAGAAAAAAGCCCAAACATTGCTACAAAATACTGTGTACAGCATGTTCCAGGCTGTGCTCTGTCTCCTACACAATGCAAGTAACTCCAGGCACTTGGGTGATTTACATCAAATTCCCTGCAGATGGTCTCGTACCTTATGCCAGTGCTCGTACAGAAGCACAACAGGCTGAATGTTAGAGAGAAATATAGAGACTGGCTAATGGAAAGACATTTCCTATTATACTTTGAATTCTGCATCTGCTATTTCAGTAGTGCTAAGATGCAATAAAGAATCCTATAGCAAGAACATTATATAATCCGTATGGAGTTATACTGAAGGCTCAGAGAGACCTACGTCTATCCCCAGAGGAAGAGAGATACAGCGAGTGACCTTTGAAAGCAAATATTTGCTTCACAGTGATATAAACACTTCAATGCAATAAATACAGGAAAATGAAAATGCTGCAATTTACTGGGGTGAAGGCAACACAGCAATAAAATGTTCTTTTTTAAACACTCTCCCTGTTATTAAAGGACACATCTACTCTTCCCATGGATATTTGTAGCCAGAAGATGTCTGCATTGGCGCATTTTACTAAAAGAGTCAAAGTCAGTCAATCCCACTCTTTGTGCCTCTTTCTTGTAGGATTGAAAGCGTTACCACGGTGGTGTGGTGTTTGTAGAGCCACAGAAAACCCAAGGAGAGACTTTGAATCAAGAGTCTCAGGATGGATGTTGGGCCATTTAAAGGTGGAATTTGGGTTGCTGCTATTGTCTGGCTGGCTGTTGGTAGAAGAAGAAACACTGTCAAAGGGGGAGATGAAGTGCAGCTACAGATGAAGGGGGTCATCCTTGCTCCCCAGTGTCGGCCCTCATTTGGCTTCCCATGTGCCATCCAAGGGGTGTTCAGCCTCTATGGGGTCAGGCACAAGGCAGCTCTGGGGCTCTGTAGGATCCTCCTGTCATAGGACACATCCTTTAACCTGCTGGAGCTCCTCAACAGCTACAACTGCCCAATGGGGAGCTCTCTACAGCTCACCTGTCCAGCACATTGGCCGTGTCTTTCACCACCTTCACAAGCCTTCCCCCTACAGGGGCTTCTGGCAGCTGGATTATGGGAAATGCACTGGCATTAACCCCAAAGCTCAGTCTAGACCAGGAACTGCCTGCTAACACCAGCAGGGGATTAAATGACATGGAAAGTGTGAACCTGCTGCAAAAGGATGCTTAGAAACCATTACCTGTGTGTGTTACTGACACCAGCAGGCTCCCCCTAAAACTGTGTTGAGGATGAAGCGTTGGAAGGCAGATCCCAACAGAAAGCCAGGAAAGTCATGTGTGTGCTGCCCACAGTCGGTGTGACAGGCAACAGCTGGTGAGAAATTTTAGGGAGTTGGGAACATAGCTTTTATAGATTGTGGGCTCTCAGCAACAGCCCTCACAAGCTCCAACTTTTCTGACTTCTGTCATCTCCATCTTCTTTGACCCAGAGCTTACCACAGTTAATACTGTCTATAATTACACATGCCCTGCTTTTGCTCTTACTGTATTGTAACTGATCTGAAAGCACTTGGAGAAGAAATCAGATAATTCTGTAACGAAAAATCCTATTTAAACATTTTACACTGTAGCATAAAATGTAACAATGAAAAATTAGTCAGAACTGTTATTTAGATTTAAATTCTAAATAGATTTGAAATAAAGCCTTGATGAAAGTCTGCCTTTTGCCTCAATTCTCCAGCACATCCTATTGCATGGATCTAATTTATTTACAAGATTTTCGGCAAAGTTCTCATTTCTTTGGAAGCACCTCCATAACATTTGTGTTACAGATTAAGCCAAAAAGCCAGAGCTGTGTTTCTGTAGGGTCTGTCAGCCTTAACCCAAGGCACAGACACCTCATCTCTCTCCTGCTGCTGTCCCACAGCATTTTGCTTCAAGCCTTCGGGCCCACTTCCACAGCCCAGGCTGACAGAGTACAGTGATAATAACCAATTTCACTTCATTCTTGCTTGATATGCAGTAAAGAGTAATGCCTACTGGTGAGGGCTTGTCAGGGAGTGACTTTGGAAAAGACAGGCACTGAGATCTTGCAAATCTGAATTCAGGAGAAGTGGGTAATTCCTAGTTTGTTCCTGTCTTCCTGCATCGCCTTAGGCAACTTATTTTACTCTCAGGGCTTGCTTGCCTTGCCTGAAGACAAGTCTCTAGAGCTGTGTGAGGTGCTGCAGGTGTTTGGTTTCCTGCTGCTGGCTCTATCCATCAGCACCGTGCAGGTGCCTTGGATACCCCCTGATGGGACTGCTTGTCCATGTTTAACAACTGAATCTGTCTCCCCTGTACACAACACAGATAAAATCCTTCTCTTCCTTCCTATCTTGCCCTTGTTTTGTCCTACTTAAATTGCAGGTGTTTCAGGGCATGGACTGGCACCTTGCCTGGGGTCCAGGACAACTGGGACTTTGGGATAAATGCAGGTGAGCATGATGTCATATTCTCACACTGCACCTCTGCCACCCCACCCCAGTACAAGGCAAGTCACTGTTGTCCTGTCAGCTGTCAGACAACACGGCTGCTCCACCAGGCTCCTCCAACACACGCGCCTGTCGCTCCACCAGGCTCCCACACCGAAAAAAATAAAAGCACAGACCAGCCATTTTGTGACAATATCACCTCAGAGTAATAAAAACTTGACTTTCTATCCATTTTACTGCTAAAAGAAAATAAACCTCCCAATGTGTTATCTCTTTGCAGTCATTTTTACACCTATGTACCCACACATTTTTCCTTCTTTTTTTTTTACTTTCCCACAGAAACAGAAAAACATTCAAGGCAAAAATGTTTGTTCTGTTCATCTGGGAGAGCGACCAGCCAGAGAGGTGGAGGGTGAAGAAAGAAACCTTCTTAGGGGAGTGGGCACCACATCTGCTGGCAGGACAGAGCAGAGACCTGGACAGAACAGGCTGCTGTGAGTCAAATTCCCTGTTATTGCAGCTCCCTGGCTCATGCAGCTTCATTTACAATTTAACAAGCTATGTCCTATGATTCACTAAGTTTATTGTGCTCCCACTAGTTCTGAGTCCAGACCCTCACTTCTCCAATACCCAGAAAACATTTTACTTCTAGCACGAATTGATTCCCAGCTGGGAAACAGCAGCTTGTTCCTGTGCTGGTGTTGTCCTGTGGCTTAAATAGTTTATCTTCTTCCCTGCTCTCTTCTTCTCTCTCTCTGAGGTACAGAAACAGGACTTGTAACCTTTCCCAGCATTTCTTATGATGTGAAAGATGAGCTCTGTTAGTCCTTTCCTGGTAGACAGACTGTTTGTCATCCTACCAGCTCTTGGTTATGCCAGTTCCATTTGAATTAGTCTTCTCTGGAAAAGGGTGGCTGGCATTTCACAGGGTATTTTAAATGAGGGTATGGGCTTTGCTCAAAGGGCTTAGTGCTTCCCCGTCCTTCCAGGAGATACCTGCTCCAAAATATCCTACAACCTCACTTGCCATTTGCATAGCTGGATCTTGATGGCTCAGAACAAGAAATCCAGGTATTAGTAGAGGGGATTAAAGAAAACGTCTTGACTCGTGACAAAGCTGTTTGCATTCTGAGGCCAGAATCTTGGAGAAAAACTAAAGGCACCTGCCTAGCTGGGGGATGAGATTTATGACTGTGTCATGATTTCCAGTAGAACTCAAACCCTAAATCCATTCAGGTCTTCAAAACATTCACAGGCCATCACTGCAGCAATGATGAGCAGTCAGCCTCTCTTCAATTTGATTCCAACCTGGGTTTCTTTACACTGCTCCTAAGCCACTAAATCTGATTAATGGCCAATTTTAGAAGCTAGTGGTGAAAGTCACGCCCCATTTCAAGTTGGAGGAAGTGTCACCAATGCCATTAGTGGGGTCAGAATTGCAGGTGGAGCTACGAGCCAGCGACGATGGTGCTGGGAGAGGCCAGCAGTGTGTGGAGGGGCGGGTGTGAGTGTGGAAACACCAAACAGGAGTGTGTGGCATCTTAAATACTTTTCTGCCAGATTTTCTTGGGGCTCTGCCTTGCTCCCTTCTGTTTCTCTGAGATGGAATAGAAATGTAAAATGGAATTATTGCAAAACATTTATTGAGGGATTCAAGAGCCAGCAAGGAATAAGAAAACTGCATGGCTAGTTTTCCTGGGGCATTCCCACCAGGCTCCATAAGGCCTGCTGCATTTGCTGTTCCCAGGTTTGCAGAAAGAAACTGTTCCTTCTGCACAGTCTTCTCAGGAGTGCCACAGCTCCTGGTCCAGCCCCCATTCCATATACACTTCCAAACCTCTTCCAGATCTCCTGCTTTAAGTTAATCATCACTCCTCAGCATTCCAAACCCTAATGATCCCTGGGTGAAGAGTGTCCTTCTGTACCTTCACAAACCAAGAGGAGCAGCCCCAGTGGCAACAGAGAAATGGAGCTGAGCTTCTGCAAGAGAGCATTAAATGAGTAGCTTTTCAAAAGACCTCGCTCCACATTGCCTCAACCTTTCCTACGTCTTCTCTGCCCCTGCAAAGTCAGCGCAAATGTCGGGAAGAGTTCCACACTCTTGTATTACACACAGATCAAATCAATGGCAGCAAACGCAAACCAGTAGAGATCATCCTCGAATTTCTTATAATGATCCAAGAAGGCAGACTGACAACTGAAGAGAGACATTTTTAGGCTAAATGCATGATGAAAAGGAAACCCACAAACTGGAGAAAGATTTTTTTAGGCTAAATGGATGATAGAAAGGAAACCCACGAGTATTACAGTACGAAAAGGGAGCATATTTGCATTGGCCTGTCACAAAGTAGAGCTAATTTCTGCCACAGTTTTTGGAACTCTGCAAGTCAGGAGGAAATTTTGTTGTAACTTTGTTTAATTTGAAAGTGATTTTTTTAAAAGTTGATTGAACAGAACAATGAATAACTTCACCATTAAAACAGACGTGAAATTCTTCATTTGTACGTAAAAAATTGGTGCTATCCCACCTTCACTAGTCCTGATGCTTCTAGGACTGGATGAGACAAGCTGTGAGTTTAAGCAGCACTTTTACAAGCTTAGTGTGGAATGGCTGGTGATTTTGATAGAAGGCGAAAATATGGAAAAGCATTTTGTGGTGAAAGAACAATAACTCCGTATTTTAATGTAAAAGATTGGCAGTGACACAGTTAACCCCATCAGCATCAGTGTTGTCAAAGCTTTGATTTCAAAGTGATAGATGGGAATAAGGTGTTCCCCTGGTGGTTTGTTTGTTACGGGCTGTCAGCAACCTCAGCTGACATTTCACTTCTTTCTGCGTGGTTTGCATTTGCAAGATTTCTCTGCAGCCCAGGACTCACACCTACCCCTGCCCCTGAGCTGTGTAACACCAGGAAGGACCTTCCACAGAAACGAAAGAAATTCAATTAATGCAGCTCTTGCTAAATATAAACATTTCATTAGGCGAGTAAAATACACTGCAATCGTGAGGGCATCAGGAACGTAAATAGACATTTCCCCTCTTGACATGTATTTGTGGTAAACAAAGCTATTCATTATGTTTATAATACTCATCCTTTCCTTTCATTTCTGCCTGGTGGTAAAAGCATTTCAAGCAGTGGGCTGATATATTTTTAGCAGAAATCTTCTTTAACTAAGTCGTCAGAGTCAAATCAGCAGCTGACAAAATATAAGCATTATGAAACTGGGCTGATGATGTTATTTGTAGAATTGGTTTTTTTAACTGAAGGACGATTTTTTTCAGCTATGAGGGAAAGCAAAAAGAGATATTTAAGAAATTAGCTCATTGTCTTGTTTATCACTGATTATCCATGTTCTGTGTGCCCAGCCTTCTGTTCATTTTATCATACAGCATCTGAAGCAGGTAGCAAGAAGGAAGGGAACTTGCCAGCTTGGGTTTTTTCCTGTGTGCATGCAGCCATCTGTGGTGAGGGCACTGTCATGTCAAGATGCAACACCATCAGTAAAATAGCAAAGGCACAAGAGGTTACAGGCCTGAGTCAAAGCCCATCACCTCAAGGAACTGCTATCCAAAATGAGTCTTCCTGCACCTCCTCACTACGGCCAGTGGGTTTCTCTAGGGCAAAGGAGCTTTTCAAATGAACAAGCAAAACAAAAAGAAAAAGGTTGACCTTTCTGAGGGTGCTCTGAGTGACCCCCAAGGATGTCTTGTGCCTTGCCACGCTCTTGGCTCAGGGCTCACTTTCTTCCACCTCCTACCCCTGGCTCCTCTCTCCTCTACTTTGTGCTGTAGTCTCCACTGGGAACTTAAACTGTGGAAGCAGGATTTAAAGCTGAAGAAGAGTTCATGAACTTTGAAAAGCTTACTTCCTTTCAAGAAAAAATAAATAGCTACAGCCATGTTATAAAAAGAAAGGACCCTACTTAGGTTTTAACTCCCCTCCTTCTCTGTTTATACACAGGTGACACACAGATAGACGTGTGAGTACATAAAATGCAGCAGGCACAATTTAAGGACACAGCAGAGTATCTTTTTTAAATGCAGTTTATGTAACGAAAAGGGCTGGGAACCCAATTCTAAACCACTAAACCTTTTACAAGTTTAAATTTTATTCTTTCAAGGCTCTTTTATAGAGTCACAATAACAAAAAATCCTGCTGCTATTAAACAGCTCATCTCCCTGAAGGGAAGCTGCACCCTTGACCAGTCTAGACCCATTCCCAAAACCCTGCAGTGCTGCAAATGCTGTTCAGAGAAGGGAGAAGATCTGGCTGCTCCCTTCACTAGGCACAACTGGAAGATTAAATGGGAAGATCCTTGGGTCATATCCACTGTTTGCTGCTGGTAAATGCTTGTATCAAAACCAATAAATTGGGAACGACTGTGTAAGGTGGATACTTACGATGCACTTAGAGTTGTACAAGTCAAATATTGAAAGCATCTGACATTTCTCGGCTAAGTAACAAATTATATTAGCCACAGGAATGCATAATAGCAGCCCACGGATATGCAAAACTTATTCACTTGTTTCCAAAGGCCACTGCTGCTTTCTGATTCACACCTCCAACTAATTCCTGGCTGCTACTCATTTTCCAGGAATCAGTAATACAAATTGGAAGAAGGATGATTTAGAAACTGCTCTTTCTTCAGAAGTCCATTTCAGCCTTCACAGGCTGATGAAAAAAACCCCAGCACGCTCCTCCAGTGAAGATTACCCAGACTTGCAGGCGAGGATTTAGCTGTACTAATACAAGAGCACAACTTCTATTCTTTTTTTTTTTTCTCCTTTCTTTTTTTGTTGACCAATCAATTCAACAACAGGCTTGACAGTGCCTCAAGGGCATCACTTTCAACCACGTGATCAGCAGATTAACAGAGAGGCTGCAAAATCCTTTCCACTCAAACTGTTTTAACAGAGGATCAAAATCTTTCTCTCTGCGTGGGGATTTTTATTTAGCTAGTTCTTTTTATTCAGTTTGCACATGTTTGTGAAGGTATTAAGGCCTGCAAGGGCATGCAAGATGGTCTGGTTTGGCTTCTAACCTTTTCCTTTCAATTTGTGTTTGGGAGTAGAAAGTTTTCCGGTTCCTTATGGGAATGTTGTCCCTTCCCCAGCTCCTACACTTGCATTATTATAGCGTGAATCTCATCAACCCACAGATGCTGGCCCTGAAAGGACGGAATTTAAAACATTTTGAAAGAGCTCCCCCTTTTCCCTGCTGCAGTTTTTGCTCTCATTAAGGGGGATGGATATGTTGAAACAGGCTGTGATACAATCTGCAGGGGAAAGGCTTGGGAAAGACGGGAGCTGGGTAAGTCCTGTGGGGTCACACGAGATTTACAGAGCTCTGCTGAACAATGAAACAACAGATTACATTTGATCATGTAAATAAAATAAACAACAATTAACTGTTTCTTGGCCACAGCAATTCTGGCTCCTGGGAAGCACCTGTTTGCAACATAGAGGTACATGGGGGCTCCTGCTGAAATCCTTAAGATTCAATGCCCAGATCCCTGAGCTATGTGGGTACTGCTGGTGGCAAGAGGGTGCATTCAGTGCTGTAGAAATGAAGAAAACAGCACGCAAAATACCCTGAAACAGAGCAGAAAACCAGACTGCCTTATATCCATCTAAGACATAAAAGCACACCTGGAGCTGCAGAGATTGAGGATCAAATGTGAAGGTCCACACACAGCATGGCCGAGAGGTTTCTTTGGCTCTAGCATGTGTTGAAACAAAACCAACCCCCTCACTCAGCTGCTGGATGATGAACCACAGCAGTGAGCTGGGACAAGAGCAATTCACATACTAACAACAGAAACAACAAGAATAAACTCAGCAAAAAAAATTAATAGCTGACATTTGACAGCAATCAAAGTCTGGTCACAAACAAGTGGCAGAATTCAGCAAATAGAGGCTTTTCCCAGAACTGTGCCTGGATATTCCCACAGTCTCGCTGTCAATATCCTGCAGCTCCAGATTTCAAGCTGGGGAGCAGAGTGTGTGCACACAGCTGAGGGCAGAGGGATTTTGCCACACTGCCTGGCAATGAAAACTCCAAATCTATTTTCATTTAAATCCCTAAACCTTTTTCTGCCTTTGCTGGGTCCCACAAGAGGTGACTTTGGGTCTTTAAGACTGGAGGCTTTATAAAAAGCCATGCCAAAATGAAGGAATAAATTATTCCTTGCAGTGGATGAACAGTGACAGCCAATCTGATTCTTCTAAACATTAAAATGGTGCTTGGTTTGCATCAGAAAAACAGGACTTGAAACAGGATTTGCCTTCCAACCTCTCCACCTTCATAAGACTCTCATTTATTTAGGCGCATCTGCGTTCATTCACCTGAGCGTAAATGCAGAGAGTTTCTGGGTATCAGCGGAGACAAGGCTGCTTTTCCAATCCTCCGCAGGAGAGCACAGCTTGTCCCAAGGACAAGGGACTCAGCAGCGCTGCCTCCAGAGCATCGCAGGGATGACTCACTCAGGCTGGGAGCAGGAGGCACCGCGGCTCACAGAGCTGCAGTGTGACAAGGACCGGACCGCAGGGCACAGCCCGCGGTGGCACGGAGCTGGGGCTGCACGCTGAGCACACCTGGCCCTGCACGGCCTGTGACACGGAGAAAAGGTCTGAACAAGAGGGACGGCTTCCCAAAAGGTGTGTTCAGCTCTGGTAGGTGGCTTCCGGAGATGTTCCCAACGGGGAATTAGGGGTTGGAATGCTGCGAAGCTTGTGAGATCAGGCATTAGAAAATACTGTACCCCACAAGGTGTTTTTACACTTCTAAGTGGCCAAGCAGTCAGTGTTCAAGGCGAGGTGTCTCAAGCAGGTGGCGCACCCAAGGGTTTTGCTGCAGCTGTTCAGGGAACAGTGAATGTGTCTCTCCCCTGAGACCCACCAGTAGAGACCCATCTTTTCAGGTTTGCGTAGAAGTGCTCTGGTCTTTCAGTATCAGCCCAAATCCCTTTATTTTTTCAGCTGGCTTTAGTTTGGAGAGTTTTCCCATCTCTTCTATCCCTCCTGCAAATGTATGAGGATTTTTAGAAATGGAAACATTTTGAAGACAAGAACAATACTTGCTAATGAAGACATTTGTTAGTAAAATAAGTTCCAATCAAGAATATTGACGTGCTTTACTATATATTTATAAATACTACTCCTGTAAGTAACGACAGCAGGATGGGGCACGAACTTCATTTGAACGTAATCCAATTTAAATCTAAAGCAATCATTGTTTGCTTGTGTATTTTATGTAATCTAAATTCCTGAAGAACCCATGGTTCTTCATTCTTGACCTAAGAATAATGTGGGAACAATTCTGTGTCTGATACAGAATTTGTTTTCTGTAAGCAACATTGCCCAGTTCAGATATTTCAGACTGAACTGCTTTCACCATGCTGACAATATTTTTTAATAAGTGAATAAAGAGAGGGAGATGACTCCATCCTTCATGAAGCCCCAGTGGCACATACAGCAGAAAATCCATGTGGTGTAAGAGATCTTGGAGTGCAGCTGCTGTCTTCACACTTCACCCAAGGGTAGATTGAAGGCCACAGATTTAAATGAAGTTACCCTTGTAAGCTTCAAAAATTCATCAAAGGAGCAGATCTCGAGGACATATAGCCTGGACCCATCTGGTAGACTAAAAGCCCCTTGTTACAGCAAATGAAAAAAAGACCCATTGTTGAGGGAAAAGGGGAATATTTATGTCACTTACATCAGTTAATGGCTTAAGAGAGCTTTGTAACTGTACTTCAGCCCTTGTAAGCTCAGAGCCCTGTGACTGACAGCCAAACTGTTGTCCAAAAATTCCCCAGGCTTAGCCCAGATGCAACGCGCAATGGGCAAAGTCAGGCAGCACATCTGTGGCCACGGCCCTCGGGCTCGCTGCTCTCCTCGCTCATGTGCTGAAATACCAGTGCTGTAGTGAAAGGGCTGCGCTTCCAGGTGACCTTGAGCTGAAGAGAACAGGGGCAAGAGATTTATTTAAGGAGCCCGTGGGGGAACACGGTCTATTTTTAAAGAAAAATAATCCATTTTGTGGGTTTTTTACACTTTGGGCCTGGGTGGCTGCCAGAGAAGAAAGGAGCACTGCCCTCCTCAGAGGGGTGCTGAGAGCCCTCATGTTTTCTGCAGCACCTGCCTGTCCTCACTGGGTTCTCCTGCTCCAACAGCAGTGGGATGCCTTTCCCCCTCCCACCACTTGTAGCCGGAGCCATAAATCCTCCTTTCCCAGGGTGTCGCCTCCTTGCAACATCCCCTGGTTCCTGCAAACCAGAGGGCACTGCAGTCTCTGCAGTGAGCCGCTGCTGCAAGTGCTCCTCCCAAGGTTGCAGTGAAGATGCTGAGGAGGAGGTTTGCTGGGTGTTAAATTCCGGCAGGAGTGGAGCGGGGAGGGGGTGCTGCAGTATCCACTCTGCTGTTCGATGCACTGAAGCCTCTGCCTCGGGGATTTGCCGGCAGCTGCTGCAGCGTGCGCAGTCTGCTGCAGGATCCAGCGCTGAGCCCTGCAGAACCAGACCCTGGCGCAGCTCCCTGGAGTGCTGAGTGAGGAGAGGGGTCAGCTTTGGCAGCCTCGGGAGGAGGGAGAAGTGCAGTTGTTGTCGAGGCTTTGTGCTCTGCCCCGCGTTTGTTCAAATCCAGGTGAAGGGAGGCACGACAACACACTGACAGATTATTTATTTCCGTCCCTTTTCCCTGCATTCCCCATTCCTCCCCATGAGGCTGCCTTGAATCCAGGTTAAGTAATTCAGGATAGCAGAGTCACAAAAAAGACTAATTAATTCCTCAGGTTTCATTAGACATTAAGGGTAATCACTGTCTGAAGCTTCAGACAGGCCCTGGATGAACATAAACCGTCATCAATGCCCAGTAGACAGCTGCCAGCAGTCTGGGAAGCAAATTTAGCTCCCATCTGAATTTCAGGAACCCCAAAATACAGATCCTGATTTAAAACTTTGTCCTGGCATATGGAAATAACTGTAGCTGTAGCTGAAACTGGCAAATGGGGAAATTAATTTTAGATTAATTCTGTATTTAAGAAAAAAAACCACCAGTTTGTGAGGAAGGGCTCTGAATGCCTCTTTTTCTTCACTGCTGAAAAACAGCCTTGGGCTGGGTGAGCTAAACTAGTGCTGAGTTGATTGAGGGAAGGATTTAAAATCTGTCTCTTCTGAGGACTTGGCCTAAGAGCTTGAACGGGTCACTCTCTTTAATGAACTATAAAAATCCTTCTTCCTGTCAGGCAAAGGTGAGAAAGAAAACTCCTGCACAGTCTTTCTCAGGGGTGTTAATCTCTCTTGTACTGAAGCAATGGAATCATCCTTATGAACCCAGTGGTAGCAAAGTTTAGCTCATAAGGCTAATTTCAAAGTAGCTCATATTGACTAACTTGTCTGACTGCAGATATTTATTTGTAATGAAAAATCAATATTTATTCATATTTAAGAATCATTCTTTGAAAGCAGAGCTTTCCCCTGCTGGTCAATATCGAGTAGAAGAAATTTCTCTGCTGCTGAAGCATGGCACTTCCTATTCTACATCCCAAAATGAGTCCATGCAGTCCAGGCACCTGTTTCCATAATAACCTGTGCCATCTTCTTCTGAGGAACGTGTAAAATTCCCTGAGATGGAAAACAATAGACCAACCCAGGAATCCTGTTAGAAGTCAATGAATATCAGGAGTGATCATCCACTGGGAAATTTCTCCCAGTAGTTTTATGTGTCTGAGCCAGGTTAGTGAAACTTTTCATGACCTAGGGATCCTAGCTCTTTGGCAAGTCTTGCTACTTCAACCTCCTCTGACTTGAAAAATGAACAAGAGTTTAAAAATCTACCCCAAAGCTTAATGAGGCTATTTTATTTCCAGGACATTTCAATAGGCCTTAAGCTAAGCACTAACACAAGCTCACAAATAATACAGGCACCACAAATGCAACGTTTTATGGCATAGATATGGAAAATGGAATAGAACCCACATATCTTCACCTCGTTGTGTCTCAGTGCAGCAATAAAATTCATCTGAAAGCTCGTTCCTAGAATTAATAAACACGTTGAACTGCAGCGCTGGGAGCGTTAGGTCAGGAGCAAATTAATGTCATCGAGGCAGTGAAGCCTGACTAGGTAAGGCATGTGCCACGTTTGGGCTGCTGAGAAGGCTCCTTCTTCCACTGCTGATTAACTCTTGCCCTTGGTTAGCAGAGGCAGCAATGGTGAGATGTGAAGATGGCCTGTCAGGACAGTCTGGCTCCTGAAGTCGTTAACAGAGCCTTTACGGGTCCCTGCCCAAGAAGTTACCAAACTCAAAAATCCAAAACCAGTGTTGTGTTGCTTATCCCCATTTAAGAAGAGAAATGATGAGTTGTTAGGTGCGCTCTCCCCTTCCCTTGCCTTCCCACCACTGGGATTTGCCTGCTCCTGTGGACATGAAGACCGTAACCACTGAGGAGCAGAGGGAGTCACACACTGAAGGTCTGCAGGCAAAGCACCAGAGGTTCATGGCATCAACAACTGCTCACAGAGACCCAGGAATGAGAGTGGGCACTTCTCCTCTGCCCCTCAGTGGTCATCCACCCCCAGAGTAAGGGCAACCTCTAAACATGACCAAATCAAAAGTGAGACAGAAGGAGATCACAGAATATGAACCTTCCAGGTATCCCCAAAGTCACCTCCCAGCAGGTGCCCTGGCAATCTTCCCAGGATAATAGGAAGGCCCTTGGTGGCCCCATCCAAGGCCACTAAGGAACAGCAG
>QWTY01036236.1:28223-51264 GCA_008033365.1 Pseudorectes ferrugineus | reverse complement strand
CCCTCAGGACCTGAGCAACCCGATCTAATGAAAGATGTCTCTCCCTGCCCATGGGACGTGGGTTGGACTAGATGATCTTTAAAGGTCCTCTCCAACACAAACCAGTCTGTGAGTCTGTGTTCTTTCACTAGCTTGTTACAATTAAGATTCAGAACTTCATCTGTGGGTGTGCACATATTACACCACTTCAATTGCCCTGTGTAAGACAGGAAACGAGGTCAGCTTGACTAATAGAGCTCTTTTATACAGACTAACCACATTCATGCTGAGATCTAGATGTTAAAACAAAATACAACTGAAAACCCTTACCAACAGAGATGAACAAGAAAGAAAAAGCTAGGCCAGATCCGAGAGTGATTTGTATTAGAACCCAGTAGGGAAGAGCCAGGGCAGACACGGAGCTGTTGTGAGGAGGGTAGTCTGTGCATGAGTAATTCTAGCCACAGTATATTAGTATTTAGGAACACAAATGCTCCAAGAGCTACATGCAGGTTGCTAATGTAGTCACTTCATATGCATTGACTAAATATCACGAGCTCCCTGTGCTTCAAGAAAGGCATTTTCAAGCAGTTTTCAGGAATAAAGCCTTGCCACAAACATCAGGAACAGATGAGGTTCAAAGCTTCTACCTCTCACCTCTAAAGCCATGCAGGAACCTGTCCACAGACAGTCCTACGCCACCCTGACCTGCAGCCCAGGCTCTGTGCAAAGCAATTCTCTTTGTTTCTCTTGCCCATGTGCCCCATCAGGGGCAGGCACGCCTGCACTGGGGGGACCTGCCCAGGGCGTGTGCTGCTTGTCTGCCAGCCCAGACTCTGGGATTTTCTGCCCACAGTAACCAGAGTGCAAAAGGGGGGTTCAAAGCTGCAGTTCAGCCTGGAGTCCGCATTCCTGAGTCAGCCATCACACCCTGCATTTCCCATGCTCTCACCAGCCCAAGCACAGCGCTCCTCAAGCCTGCTCTCACTGTTCTGCCATTATACCAAACATGGTTCCTGAAGCACTTGGTCCAGATGATTGCCCCACAAGCTGTATGAAAACCCAGAAGGGTAACAAACTTTCTAGGGCAAGGACAGTGATAATATTTGCCCTGTTGATACAGTACTATGTTCTCCTAACAGTCAGCAAGTAACAAGTCAGATTGCAGTTTAAAGTTACCCTGTTTTCCTATCCTGAATTCATATTGGAAATTCTTTCCTTAGAATGGAGACAACCTCTCTCTCTCTCCCCCCTCCTTCTGAACAGCATTGCCCAACTGAGGCTTTTAAGTGTTGCCACAACAAACATCGATTTATTGAGCTCTTCCTGAGCTTTCTGGACATTGCTGCCCTTTGGGGTTCTTTCAAGTACATCCTGACAACTTCTTCTCCTCAACAAGATGCCAAACGAATCTCTCCACCTAAATGCAAATCTACCATAACCTCAACTCTATGGAGTCAGGGAAGGTTATCTATAAGCTCCCAAACACATCATCAAATTGAATCCATTCTCCCTAGCTCTTTTCCTTCACAACTCATCTGTCATCTTCCCAAAACTTTTAAGGCTTTAATTACCTCTGACCTCACAGGTTAAAACATACCCACTCCCACTCATTCCTGTCAAAAAACCCAAAACATCACTCTGCTTCTTCAGCACTGGATCTGAATTTACCTAGTGATACAAATGTTAAGAACCAGTAAACAAATCCCCAGAGTGGTTGTTTTCTGCTTGCATTTGAAATATTGCCTTTGAAATATGTGACTGTCTAAAAATGATCCTTGTGTTGGGAAAGGACTCAGTCTCCTCCTAAAAGTCATAGGAAGAAGGTGGCTTCAGAACCATCATCATAAAACATTGGTATACAAATATGAATAGCTGAGGTATGAGTGCCACAAATTAGAAAAGATGTTTCTCAAACAGCACGGCTGCTCTTCTTTACCACATTGAATGTTTGCATAGTTCTTACCTGTATTTCAGTAGCTCTGGGGAATATTTTGACTTAGCTTTGAAAATCACCTGCAAAACAAAAAAAATATTGTATCAAACATAGCATACATGTCAGCAAAGAAAGACACTGTGATTCACAGCAATTTTATCTTACAGGTCACAAGGAATGTCATGACAGGTTTCATTACATAACAGATTTGCATGGATTGCTTACCCATGGCAGGCAAGCTCTAAGCAAAGCAGAAACACTCAGCAGGTGATCAAATGCACTTGCATACAAATTTCTACACTATTATTTTCACTTACTCTGGTTTAGGAGTCCTTTATACCAGTATTAACAAGAGGATGAGTGCCAGCATAATCACAGAGGGAAATTATTATAGGCTCTTACATGACCTAACAGTACATGTCTCTCACATAGACCAGGTCACACCCGGCCCAACGTTCCCATGAAGAGCCCACCATAGTACCCTGGCCTGAAATTAGATATATACATTGCATTCATGTTACACTGCCAAAAAGATGCCATTGAGATCCAAACTCATTACTTTACTCTGAGGTATTATTTGGCTTCTGCTGACTGTCTCTTCACTACACAACAATATGAACTTTTACAGAGAGATAGCTCAGGCCCAGCAGTTAGCTTGCTGTAACAGAAAAGATAAAATAAAGACAAGTTTTTTGTAATGTATCTAGGTGCCATCAGTCACAGGTGTTTAACCACCATCAGAAATTATACAAAAATACATTACCATATTTTGTATCTTATTTATTAAAACATTACATAACAGTATCACTGCTTTTTTATAAGCTAGCATGGTTTCCAAACAAACTCAGTTTACAAGTGTTCATTTAAACCAACATCAAAGCACACTGGTTACTAATATTACAAAAACCCCATGATGTATAACTTACTCTGGGTTGTTTCCTAATCATTTCCTCCTCAAATTATGCTATCTTATCCATTTAACTTGGCTTTGCATGCCCTTTAGTAACGTTTGCATAATATTTGCTATGATTATTATGCTTTCCCAAGGAAACGGGACTTACATGATCACAATGTGTCTGTAGACATGTGTCTGCCTGTCAATCTCCTTATCTGTCCTTTACTAATCTTAAAATACTTCAGAAAAGTGATGGGAAAATGCTTCAAGTATCAAAGACATGATCTTTTATCACCTTTCTAAAAATCAATGACTCAAAAGAAACAAGGAACTCTCTAAAATGTATCTAATATATGTCCTCTGTAAGGAGAAGCCTACATTGTGATTCTATACATCACCCAATATGAGAGAGTCTGCATAGCAAAATACTGTAAGAAATTCCCCAGTTATGGGAACAACTGAGCGTCAATCATGAGACACAGATCTGGAGAAAATCAGGCTCTACTTGTTCCAGAGCTCCTGGAACAACTTGTCATTTAACTCCTATTCACCATAAACAGCTGCCTTGACATGGAAATTATTTTTGTGATGCATCAGCCTGCTTAGCACTAGCTGAAGCAGCAGAGAACACTGAGTTTTTCAGCAAACTGAGAATAAAATTGAAAACTTGGGTGGAAAAACTCTCTAAAAATATTCTGCAATCATTGATACTGTTTTCAAATAGATAACATCCCTGGTAGTATCCTTTATTGAAGAGTTTTGTGATTAATTGTCCAAATTCCTGGATCATGAAATCTCACAGGAGTTCAGGAAGAAGTTTTAGGTTGATTTACTTACTTGCTTTTGAAAAGAAAGGTATAAGGGGCTTGCAAATGTTCTGCATTTCTGCTGTGCATAAAGAGTAGCTGTCACTTTTAGAGAAGGGATGAGGTTCAACGCTTCCCAGATACTTTTTGCACAAGATTTATTGCCTACCCTGCTTATTCTGGAAGGGGGGGAGGGAAGAGATTTCTGACCTCAATGAAACTAAACAAGTAATCCTTGTCTCTAGGGCCATTCCACAATCCTCACCTGTTGTGAATAGGACTTATACACATTGTACCGTTAATTTTGACACCTCTCAGGAGCTGCACTGAACAGAAGAGTTCAGAGCCTCTACAAAGAACTTCTGCAAAGACAAGCAATTTCCAGTGGGCAACGAGTTTTTCTGGGTTCACAAAACCTAGAAAATGTCAAGTTCCTAAATACCATCTCCAGTGGTTCCCCAGAAATTATCTACTCTTTCCTATTAAGTCACAAAGCAGTCCAGTCACATAAACCAACCCAAGACCACTACCCAGCAAAATCTCCACGGATAATTTAGGTAAAACCAAATGTGATGCTCGTGCTGCAGATCCAACAGGATCTCAAGATTCAATATCACCAAAACAGCTGTTACTGTGATTCTACATTTGGTGAACCTGTCCCAGGTGATACATGTTCTGAAATTTTCAGAGCAAAATGACCATTAAGAAGGAAAATAAATACTCTACAAAAAAAAGGATGCAATATAGAATGAAAGCTACCGTATAAGGCATGGAGAATTCTTATCAATTCACTGCTAGGCAGGAGCACAGGCAGCCAGATTCTGCCACCTTTGCTTAAACACTGATGGGGCTTAGTTCGTGAGTAGCCCTGCTGGAAGCAATGGGATTGTCATGGAATAAAGGGTTATTCAGTGGGAGTAAGGATGTCAGAAGCTGATCTCAATATACCTTACACGCGTGGGTGCAGCTTTTTGCTTTTAGCAGACGTTTAGCTCAAGAGACTGGTTGCTCAATGGCCCCTCCTCGCAGCAGTTTTGAGAAAGCTTCCAGTCAATATCTGAGTCATCTAAGTAAGTCTTCCAGCAAACCAGAACAAACCAGACTATTCCTAAGAATAGACTAAACAGCAAACAGAGAGCAGGCTCTTTTAAAAAGATCTTTCAGAGAGGCCCAATATGAACGTGGAAAATGCAGTGAAAGTCCTTGCTAATTTTCTTATGTCTAAAGGGTTACTTTTTACTCTTAAAAGTATTTCCCCCTCTGCTTGTTCTTTGAAGGAGAAATATCCTGTTTTGACTCTCTTTTTCTGCCAAAGGGTTGGAAACCTCAAATGAGATTCTCACACCCCCTCCTCCACTCCCCTGAGGTATATGTCTGGCATATAAAACTGCAGCAGTTCAAAAGGACTCCAAAAATCTCTTCATACAGCCAGGGAAAATTCCCATTGCAGGAGCTGATGTAAACAGCTGACCTTAGAGACATTTTACCAGGCCCCAGGAGTGGGGATGGCATGGGACCCATCAGCAGCTTGGCTGCAGAGAGCTCTGGAGAGCTGCTGGGCAGCAGAGGAGGCAGATAGGGCCAGGCTGTTTTAGCTGATGGGGGTTCCAGCTAATCAGGAGCCACTTTGGCTCTCTAAGTATCAATGAAACAGCTGTCAAAGCCAAGTCAGATATTCCCAAAGCAAAAGAAAAACAAAATCTCCATGGAGCAATTTTCATGTCCATGCTCTGATTTAGCTGAACTGATGTGATGACTGGCACAAACCTCTGCTGTACTCCAGTGCTAGCTGATCAATTCACTTTTACAGCAGCTACAGCTTGGCTTACCAAAAAGCCTCAGGTATGTGCTACGTGCTTGCATATGTCTCAAGCTGGTCCTCTGCACAGGAATGAAGTTCAGCTTTATTTACCACTTCTCTTTTCAGAACCCCTATAAGAAACATAGCATGCACTTTTTCTTCCCAGTTCCTTTCACCGCAGTCCCTCTCTTCCTCTGTCACACTCCAGGCAAACTTCCCTTTGAAACTTGAAAATATGCCGCAACCTCATCAGCAGCACATTTACCTTTCTTCTGCTGT
This sequence comes from Pseudorectes ferrugineus, assembly GCA_008033365.1. Lineage (NCBI taxonomy): Eukaryota > Metazoa > Chordata > Aves > Passeriformes > Pseudorectes > Pseudorectes ferrugineus. The sequence goes on along the minus strand of QWTY01036236.1, from coordinate 45,568 downwards.
GTATCTTTCAGTCCCAGGCCCACCTTCCCCTTTCTGTCTTTCTTCTATGTTCATTCTTGTATTTGGATCAGATTTCCCAAAATAGGCAAGTTTTCCCTCTACTCTCTAAATTCTACACAGTTTGTAAGGCCTACAGACATGGGCAACATGACTCACTACCACACTCAGTCTTCCATGAATTGGTAAAAATAGTCCTAAAAGGACAGGGATGATTGTGGGGCTGACAGCCACAGTAAACTTTCAAGTGTAGCTTTCCTATCAAATTATTTTCTAAGTCAAATGACCTCATCCTTCATGTCAGATGCTGACAGCCAGCCGATCTGAATTGCAATTTGTCTTCTGTCGATACAATACTAAGGGCAACATTTTACAGCAAACATATTTGCTGATGCTTTACATATATAGTTAAGATTCCCATGTAGTTCTATATACATCTAAAGCTTGTTTTAAATTAATAATAAGCTTTATAATATATGATATATTAATTTCTGCTAAAAAAAATTCTCCTAAATAAAAAACCTTCTCTGTTCTCTCACTGGTGAGAACTTTTGAAATGCTATTCTCAGTAATTAGAATGAGAAATTTTCTTAATTCTCCTCCCAGAGCTAGCATGTACCCTGGTTCCGCTGAAATACACATAAACTTTCTGAAAGCCTTGTGCTGTTTTTACCCCACCTTGCCAGGCATGGCCAGCTCCCTTCTGAACTGTCTTACTCTGTACAACTTCTCTTCATTTGAAAGTCCCTGATTTTATCAGCACTACCTGGGAGGCAGGGTAAGTTTCTCAATGCAGATGCCAAAGAAAAGGGAAGATGGTTAGGGAGGAGGAAGGAGAGGTAAAATCTGCCTACCAGCCTTCTCCACCCATACCGTCACACAGCTCTTTAGCTCAGCACTACTTTCCCTCGATCCTGGAGAAGTTTGCAACCTGATGACAAAACGTAGAGCCCACCCACCTGTTTTCTGTGCCTGGCCGCAAGGGAGGCCTGGGATTTCAGTGAAATTTATAGCTCACGGTCTGTGGCCCTGACCTTGTTCTTTGAGTCTGTAACCCTCCATCCTAGCCTCCCTCCTGCTTCATTAGTATTCTGTTCCCCAGGGAAATGCAAAGTCTGAGCAAACAGGACAAAGTGAAGCAAGCCCTTCTCTGCCCACCCCTCACATGCACTGAAAAAGGCAACTTGTTTTATTTCCCAGAGCCTCTTTACTCTTCTGCCCACAGCACAATCTGTAAAGCCTGAGGTCTCATCTCAGTGTCCCCTCGTCAGGGACAGGGAAGATTTGGGTAAGCAGGACATAAATAAAAGAGTACCCAAATCCTGGAATCCTCACTGTCTTCATTATCCTGGGATCCCTCACCATGGGACCCTCCACTTCTTTCACTTTAAAGTGGAAAATATGTTATTAAATGGCAAAATAAACCCTTGGAAGCTGCATTTGTGAGGCAAATATCTCCATGGGGTTTTTGGTCTCTGGAGGTGGAAATGCACTTTGGCTCCCTAGGTGGTGGATCGGGATCAGGGAGCTGCTCATACAGGGCTTGGTACAGTGCATTTGCTGGCTGGTGCTGTGCTACTGTTTTACAAAAGTGCCACTGGATCTCATCTTCATTTGAGATTTATTTTAATGATTTCCAAGTAGGCAGAGGGCCTACTCTCCTGAGAGGGTTTTTCTTTAGAAGGGGATGAATACAGACACAGGATTAATAAATTCTAATACATTTACTTATTCCATTAGCAATCACACTAATTTTCTCCAGTATGGGATGTCTGAGAGGAACTAATATTCTATAAACCTTATCTGCAGCACCCTTTCTATTCTGCCCTTAGTAGGGCATTAAAACTGTATCAAAGGACCCTGAACTTGGCTCTTAATTCAAAGATCCCTTGTTTTGAGTCAAAACTATTTTGATTATCACTTCCCTTTTGTTCATAGCTCCCCTGCTTTAACAGCCTACCCCAACACACTAGAGCTTCTTCTGCTGCAGCTGCCGATGCTCAAGTCTGGGAACAAAACTCTGCTGTGCTGACGTCATCAGGGCTTATTTGTCTTGCTACACATAAAACACAGCTGAAATTCCCTATTGCTTTGGGATACCTATTAAAAAAGAGAATAGCTGTGGCTAACTTTCCGTCAAGTTCAAAGGTGCTTATTATTCCGAAAAACGCCCTCAGGCACTTGCCAAATGAGTTTTTTGTTTGGCCAGGAGGATTTGCAATATTTTTTGAATCACTTTCTTTCTTCTCACATCTACGTTTAGAAGTTTTCCTAGCAGTGCCACATTTAGCAATGGTGGGTGCTGTACAGCAGATAATAAAAACCTACAAATTCCAGAGACCCATATGGTCTATTCCACTGCTCTGTCCCTATAATATATACAGATCACTTCTTTCCCTCTAGCTAAGCACCAGTGACATAGCAGGGGTTTGGTGCAATGAGACACAGCTGCAGACCCTTCTTGCCTGCCTTTTAGAGAATAGAAGGGTAGAAGTTGTTTCTAAACAGGTCTGTGAAGTTTTGAGCCATTACTGGAAACAAAATTTTCTCTCTCCACCCCTTTCACACTAGTTCTTGCTTGCCTACTGTGGAAAGCTAGATGCACATTAAATACAAGATGCTGAATTCCAAGCTAAACCACCTTTTAATGGTTAGAAGTAGAGAATTAATAACAGTGAATTAAAAATATATGCACTTATTCTGTCTTATATTCATACAATGGCTGTGTTTCTTTAACTTTTGTTTTGGCTGGGGAGATATTTGAGATTAAATTTCACCGACAGCAACCAGCTCTAGAGCAAACAACAATACTAATCTTATGTCTGTCTACAGTGGCCCAACATATTTAAAGATTATGATGCACATCACAAACTCTGAAAGTCCCTCGCAAATATTGTTTCAAAAGTCTCACAGCAGCTCTCCAAGACAGGTAACTATTCCACTCTCTTTCAGAGGGGCTCAGAGGAAGATCATGAGGACTCAGGATGACAAAGCAGGAATTCTGTCTCAAAGGCAGAACAGCCTTAGCATTTTTTCTGTTTCCAACCACTGACTTGTACTTCCTGAATGCTATCAGACAACAATGCTAAAAATAAGTTAAAAGGACATATGTGTGCATTCTGTGCTCTCTTTTCAGATCTTCCTTAGACGAAGGGAATGTTACCTGCAGCACTAATCTTCATGAGTGCTGACGCTCTACTGCACAGACTGCTGTGCCCCCTCAGTCCAGGCTTCTCTTGGCCAAGAGACAGGATGCTGCATTCTGCCTCCAGACTTCCACAGCAGCCCTCCGTGTGTGTCTGAGGGAAGAGTCTGACCTAAGGCTATGACTTAGTCCCAGCACGGTGATGGGATGGACTGTGTGCTGATGGACATTTGGCCCTGGGAAACTGCACAGCTATCAAATGACTCTCACAATAGCTATGGGATAAAGCATAGGTCACCACATGCCTGAGCTGGATTTGAGCAGTATGCAGATGAAAGGTTCCTGTAATCCCTTAATATATCTCAAGTACCAAGGAGTGGAGCAGGGTGAGTTAGCAGGCGTTTCAGACGTTGAATCCATAAAAGCAAACCTAAGCACAAAACTGGGTATGTGGTTCTAAGTGTTTAATACCCTCTACAACTCAAGTGATCTTCTTACAGCTGTCATGCTCACCATTGCTGCTTTTCCAGCTCTGGGATAGCAGCCCTTGCATGCAGTCTGATGTCTCCAGTCAGGCTGTTCAGAATTAATAAGGCCTGTCATCACCATAGAGCACTGTTAAACACTGTGGGGACTACAGAAGCACCAGCCCCAGGCACCGAGCTGGTTCCAAGTGGGGCACACAGCAACACCCAAAGCATCCTGAGCACTGCCTGGTGTGCTCCAGGGCTGGCTGATGCTCTCCTGACCAACTGCTCCTGCACTGGGAAAGTGGACTTTGATCAGGGCCACATGAGTGCAGGCTTGGCATCCTGCTTGAGGCACTACAGTGGGATTGAGGAGATAAAAAATCCAGTCTCTGCCCTCCTGCAAGCTTCCTGTGAGATCTCAGGCAAGCCCAGCAGCCTCTCTTTGTCTCAGCATGCCAATATCCCATCCTTCAGCCAAGTGCAAGATACCCATGCTCACCATAAATATTTCCAAGCAATTCTAGCTGCAGCAAACTGGAGCACTGTGCAGCTTAACTCCTCTGGCTTCTTAGCTGTCCATGGCACAGATACACTCTCAAGACCTCTTCCTGAAACGGAGATACTATTTCCTTTACTCCACTGTACAGCTAATTTACCTTTATATCAGAGAGTCCTTGAAATAGAGGGTGTATCTCTGCGCAGCACTCAGACTTATTGGGGTCCAGAGTCAAAGCTGTTTGTAATACAGATCGTTACAGGAATTTGGGCCCACAGTAGGACTCCATCAATAATTTCAATTTTTATACACATAATAGAAATCTCACTCAAAAACATGTTAGCCAACTTATGAAAAAACTGGGACCGGGGGGTTGTTGCTGGCAAAATCAGACATTACAATTCTGACTGCACACAGAGATCAAGCTTGGTAAGCCAGGAGGTTTTTCAAGTCTAATAACAATCATAAGGCATAATAATAGAATGACATTTTGGGTATCCAAATTCCAAGCTCTCCTATACATTTTTCCTCCAACCTTTGAATTAAGTGACACCCATTTTATAGACAGTAGACATTATTAATTCATATTCTCGCAGTGATCACTTCAGGCTCCGGTTTCATTGTAACACTGATCACTAGCATATAGATCAAAAGTTAAAATACCCAACTAAACAACTGAAATTTGCTTTTTGCATTGCCAAGGTACATTTTTAAATTACATTTTTCTCACGATGCTTACATAATTAGGCTTTACCATTCAGTTAGATTTAATCGACTAAATATCTGTTGCTTACCTGTGTGAAGTAAAGATTCATCAGGGTCAGGGTGAAAAACTGGAGGCAGACTGGGAAGCAATAGAGAAGCCAGAAGATGAAGGGGCTGAGAGAATTTGCTGTGACAAAGTCTTTGAAGTAAAACGAAAAGAGCACTGTCCTAAGAGAGGCCCAAAACAGGCACAGAAACAGAAAGACAGTTTGGTAACTGAACCTCTTGTGCCTGTAGTGAAGGACCAGCCAGAGCTGGACATAGATGAACACAAAAAGCAGTGAATAAAAAACAGTATATACAATGGTCAGGCCCAGCTTCACATACGGAGGGACAGCTGGCGTCAGGGTCGGCGGAAGGGTGTCATTTTTCAGTGGGTCCCACTCAGGGGCCTCCATTTGATATCGGGAATCGTCAGAATTATTTAAGTTTGGCTGCCGCTGTTGCCTCCTCCTCCTTCTCCTTTCATCTTCCTACAGCATAGGAATCAAGAAAATGAAAGAAAACAAGCTGCACTTCCTCTTTGGCAGCTCACTGTGGGCTGGTAGCACATGATCACAATTCAGAATGATTCATTAGGACTGCCTTTGTCAGCAATTGGCAGGGAACAGCTCAGAAAGCTGCTCTGCTGATGTCTCTGCACAAATCTTTACCACCCTTAAGAAACAAAGAAATCCACCAGCCCCTGAACCGTTTACTGCTAATTTTTTTCCTAAGGAAAATTATCTGGATTTTAAATTAGTTAAGTAATGTTCTATTTTCTACAAGAAGCAAGTACCTGACATTTTCCCAGTGGCAGCCACATCATGTCTTTGTAGGATTTTTTTTTTGTCTTGTTTCCTGTTTAACAAGTACTTAATTCAGCTGCATTTTGTTAGAAATCATTTTAAGCACCTTCAAGTACTTATGAAATGCAAACTGCTGTAAGTAAGCTGTAACAGCTCAGCTTGGCATTGCAGAAACCTTTGTGTTTATAAAGAATTACACAATTTGCACAGCAAATCTAATGCATTCAGTTTCTTCTTTTTCTTATAAGATGCTTCATTAGTATGGGAGAAAAGGCACATCAGGACTTCCAAACCTAGCATATAGAGGAACAAAATAAAACCTTCTAAAGATCTAAAGATCTAAATTCACCAAAGCATACATGCAGCTACAGGTTCTTTTCTTCTCGGTTGCTTTTGTTCCATCACTGTGGAAACAGCTGACCAGACACGCCTTCTCACAAGTGTGCAGATGTGCCCTCGGGATGAAATCTATAAATTAATAGGTGCTATGGCAGGCTGATGGGTTTGACTCATGGGGGTGAGAAGTGAGAACTGAAACTGAGTGGTTTAGACATTTGTAGTGTGGTTGAAATTCTTCGTATATCTCTAGGTCATGTATAGCATCATGTACCATAAAACAACACAGTGTTTAAAAGATACTTTGGTTATGGCTGGAGCACTGCCATGTTTTTCTCTATCATTTATAGTAAGCTGATTACAAGAAGTGCCAATCCCCAGGGACCAATCCCCAGGGAGGATGCCACATGTCTGGTGAGCAGTGAAAAAAGATTCCTGTAGTGGAAGAGTCCATGTAATGAACTAATACAGTTTACATGGTATGCAGAAACTGACACTATCAAAATAATGACTTCCATTATTAATGCCTTGCACTGAGTTCAAAACTACTATTTTGTTGAAAAAGACAATTATTATAATTGTGCTTATTAATATAAATAAAATATATATATACATTTGGATATCTATTTAAAAAGATCTCAAAGTGAACCCCATTCTGCCCTAAAAATACCCACACTGAACCCTTAAAGCTATGTTCCAAAATCCAAGGTTAGGTACCAAAACTTAAGCAGTTTGATTTTCGAGGTGCTAAGTAAACTCAGGTCCCATTGACTGCAAAAGGATTTGTGGGTTCTCAGTGCTTCTGTAAATCTGGTCATTGATTAAGGTTTCTAGATATGATTTTAAGACTCTTACCAGGAGCAGTCAGCCTTGGAAATCCAAGATAAACAGCTTACAGAAGCAGGGTGATACACAGCCCTGGGTGATGGTCAATTTGACTATGTATAAAAATGTACAGAACACAGAATGAATATGGCAAAGATGAGAGAGGATAAGAAATATCTAAGCACTAAAAATCATGAACATGTACAGAGGTATGTTATAGCTTGTAGAAAAAGAATTCTATGGCTTCAGCACGAATAAACTTGGACTTAGTTTTGAATTAGCACATGCTCCTAGATCCTGCATAATTCTTGGAACAAAAAAAAAAGAAAAGAAAAAAAAAGTAAAATTTACTTGATACCAGGGTAGGACATAGAAAACTGAGCAGTTGCTGAAGCAAGTTTTTCAGAGAAGCTGTCTGTACTCAGGCTGTAACGTTCATTAGGTAAAGATGGGGAAGGTAAAGGGCCTTAAGAGGAGTGTAGAAAATATGTATAACAAATAGGATACAATAAATTATATATATTTCAATACATACTACAGAAGGCTCCATCTCCCAGATCAGGAAAACATTTTCCCTATATTGATACATACTTCCTTCTAGCAGACAAGGAAAACATCTTCCCAGCCTTCCTCAGTTCCACCAGTAGGCCAGCCTTGTATATCCGTCAGTCTCCACAACCCCAGTGCACACATACATTATCTAGAGGCCAGAGTACAGCAATAATAAATTCACTGGGTTACGCACCACCTCTCTGCTCTCAGCACAAACTTTCTGATTATGCTTGTGGCTATCATTAACCCACAGTGGCCATAAGCACTCTGTTGCTTTTTATCAGTGACTTATAACAACTCTTCACAGCTTGTGCTATCAGACTTTAACCTGCTACATGGGGTAAAGGCTTCCACTGCATTCCTTCAGCAAGAGACACCAGGATTTTAACACTGCCACGTGCCTGAAGTATTCTATAAAATGTACAGAGGAGCAGGAATCCATTTCCACTCAACAAACTGATGGTTTAGTGCCCTTGTGGATATGATTGCCAACTCATGCTGTGTGGGAACGTGTAAACAGCTAAAGAAAACTGCTGCTGCCTCGGTCAGGTGTTGCCACAGAACAAAAAAACCAGTGGTCACACAGATTGTGCCCCAGACAAGTGTCCTTGACATAGGTGAGCAAAGGTGGGTTGTGAAAATCTGCATTGCAGCATTATAAGAAACTTCTTAATAGACCAAATTTCCAGTGCTTAGGAAGTTCAGCCACTTCTTGGTCTTCAGCACAGTCCTGCTGCTGTCTATGGATGTTGGGCAATTCCAAACGATTTGCTTCTGTTACTGTTTTTTTTCTAAGGGTCACTGGTCAAAGAAATAAGCTTCACTGAACCTCCAGTGTTCAAAAAGTTGCTTACCTAGGTTGTCCCACTGCTAATTTGACTTGAAATGAACAAAAGTAGATAACATAAAGTGTCTGGATTCTGCAAGTTGAACTGCTGCCCCTGCTCCTGTACAGCGAGGTCTGAGTTCTCATCTTTGATGTCACTTGCAGTTAATGAATTTGCTGGCAAGACTGTTAGCGCTCTGCAACTAAGGACTCTTACCAGTGTGTAGTCGTAAAAGTCTTTCAGAAAGGGCTTTGCAGAAAAATGCACTTCTGGGAAGGGAAGAAAATAAAATCATTTAAGATTTTGTTAGATACTGAACCATCTTCATATTTGATTTTATACTATGGTAGTCCAAAAAATTTGTCCTCAGGTACATGGGCAGGTTTTTCATTCTTTTGAGACTTCATGACTTCTTGGATTGTGTTTCTTATAACTACTGGGCTCTCATGGTTTAAACCTGAAGTACTAAATAAAGTATCATAGTTGGACCTTAAAGTCTGTCCTTCTTCAAAAGTTGCTTTCCCCTAAAGTTATCTGCAAAATTGTGAGGCCATTCCATCCAGTTCCACCCCAGCTGAGACATACCAGGAGAGGCTGTCAGATAGACAGGCCTCTTGCCAAACCAAACAAAAATAAACTGGTATTCTGGTTCAACATTTTCTTTTGCTCTGCGCCCCATGAGGCCTATGATTACAAAACTCAACAACAACATTTTGAAGTAAATAGTTCTTCCTATTTCTACTCAAAAAAAAAGTGGGACAGAAATCTGATGTTGAACAAGATCTGTCAAGTATCTGGTGGAGAGTGGGAGTATTAATACTCTTAATTATGCAGAGGGTAGAGATACCATGGAATTCACGATTGTTTAATTCACCCAGGTTTGTCACAACAGTTACAGCTCGTCCTTTTTCATTTTGTGTCCCACAAAAGTATGAGCTCAATTCCGTGCACTCTGCTCATTTTAATTTAAATAATCTTTTGAAAAGACAAATTCCTCTGAAGCCTTTTGTAATGTGACTACTAGAACAGAGAAATTCAACTATGTGGTGTGAGCACACATCTTCTGCATCTAATACTTGGGCCAATGCAATTTGGTGCATTACATGACAAGATGTGACATTTCTAGATGAGATATGGTGGCCAGGATGCTGAAAAAAATGGACATTTCCTTTGAACAGATTCAGCAATCTGATTTAACTACAGGGCAAGCACTTAAACTAGTGCCTGCTCAACATGACGGATGAATTAGCCAATAAATCCTGAACGTGTAATTTCTCGTTTGTCTTTGGATTCTGAGAACCTTGTTTGAAGCTTTTTTGAATGTTACTGCATTGCAGAGCATAAGTACTTTTCCTTGGAAAATACTGCTGATGGGATACTTCTGTCCTTCATTCGGAATGGGCTCATCTCCAAGTCGTGGTCTACGTCACCATCTTTGGGATCCAGCATCTCTCTGCCATTCAACATTTAGCAACACTGTTAAAAGCCAAACAGAGGGCTGGGAACCAGTTTTCTCAAGGGAAAAAAATGTCCTTTCATTGTTGGGCTTTCTCTGTGCCTGGGCATGTTAGATTTCACTATTAATCCTGACACAGACCTCATACTCAAAACATGTCTAAATAAAACCCTCATAATAAATCAGGATTTATTATTCTAATCTCATTTAGGTCATACAGTGGCGTAAAACAGTACAAATGTAGGGCCTTAACCCATAATCCTTAAGGCAGCCAAAGCTTCCATTGGCTTCACATAAGGTAATGCCTATGCTTCGAGGGCAGGAGCTCACCGCACAAACTAATCAGAGCAATGCAAATACCTTTAAAGCAAGAAAAGTGTGGTTTTGTAATTTCAGCCCATATTTGACCAGAAGAAAATTTTCCAAAATACATTACTCAGTGAATAGAAGGAGCCAGAGTCTGGAAACAGAAGCATCCGAACACGAGTGCCTTTGTTTCATTTTCGAACTTTGTCTCTATTAGGGTGGCTGAATGTAGATTTCAGGCTCTCCTGCAGACTTTTCCATTGCACAACATGCAATAGGACCGGTCTGAAGCTTGGAGTTGCAGTTTGGATTCCAGACTGGTAAGAAAGTCTTGGACACCCTGAGTTTTCTGTCTGTGTTGCATGTTCCTTGGGGTTTAAAACAAGACTCAATAAACTGAGATCTAAGATTAAAAAGAATTGAAAACAATTTGTTGCTTTTCACTGTTTAAATCATTCTTTGCAGCTTTCAGTTTCCTGGATGGCTCCATAACCCAGAAAGACACTTTGAATCCTTGCTAACTCAAGCAGAATATATCCTCTCCTTTGCTAGGCTTCTCTGCTTTCTTTGACTTACGGTTTACCACCTTCTTTGCACCCATCCCCAACCCCCACTGGAAAAACCCATCAAAAGGGAACTAAAGCAGTTGGGCATTTCCCTTCAGCGGCGATTCCCTTAGATAGATTGGTCAGCTGTGTATGAGCTGACTGGAAAAGAGAGGTGGATTAGATGTGTACTGATAACAGAGGGAGGTGGATTTGAGTGCTAAAGGTTACTTGGCCCAGTGTCTGGGCGTTTCATATTATCTGTGACACTTTCTGGCAGGGAACATGTCTTCTCTTCACAAGAATCTTGATGGGTAAATAACAAAAGTCCATTTGAAAAGGGATTATTTTAGCCACATCCAGGAAAGTGAGTTAATTAATTTTCTTCCCTTGGCTTCTGATACTTATACAATATGAAGTCTCTGGCTCACAGGTAACAAAACCCTCCATGTTAGAAATCACCTGATTCAGCTCTGATTATCTGTTCATTCAAGCAGCTGAGAATTCAGCTGTGGAAGCAAAAAGTCCAGAATCTTGCTTAAGCCTTCTCAGGCTGATGTCTCGAGAGGGTTTTTAACTCCAGTGTCCTAAATCTATGCCAGTTAGTGCCGATATCCAGGCTAGCTCAGAGGAAGATGAGGGTTATGGTAGGAAGTGGGCTCACAGACAGGCCTGAGCAGCTTGGTGTTCCCTCAGTTTCTGAAACTGCGTTGCCATGGCTGTCCTCTGAATGTGGCCCCTGCAGAAACTTGTCAGCTGCAGGGCTGTCCTTGGAGTATTGATGAAGACAGTTTTGTTGGAGAGGGACTACAGCCTAGCCTTTCTGGGATAGAAAACAGGGTGGAGAGGGATAGCCACTGTAGCTGGAAGCAAAGGATCTTGCCTGCAACTGCAAGGTGATGTAACTGTGCAGAGGAACAGAATTCCTGAGATATGTGTCAAATTCACAGCTCAGAGATGCATTCCTACAAGATGAGCTTTCTTTGATCATTAGTGAATCTGTACTTAAGCACATCTGGAAAGACCTGAGATACATTTTTATTTCCTGGGCTAAAACCAAGTAGTAAACAAACCTTTCCAGCAAATTCACATTCAACATTTGACAAGTCAGATTGAGCCAACAGTGCCCTTCCTTGCCCTACACATGGATCCTTTGGATGTCGTATCCCATGTTCACACACGTGTGTTTGTGCTGGTACTTTCCCGCTGCCAGGGGACTTGTTCAGGCTGTCAGTCCACACCTGAGGGCAGAGCACTCCGGCAGCCCCTGAAGGTTCGATCAGAGGAACGGGACAGAGCTGGCACCTTATGTGCCAGCAGGGTGCCATCTGCTGCCCCCCAGGTCGTGCTGCGTCCGCACCCGCTCCGAGGTGCCTCTGTCAGCGGAGAGGAGGTGAAGACAGCACGGAACTCCTCGCCTCAAACCACCGCCTGCCAACAGGAAGGGACAGGGAGGGCGGGCTCCGAGCCCCCCACTCTGGGAGCCGCCCCGTGTGGCCCGGGGGCGCGGGGACACGGGCGGAGGTGGCGGCAGGAGGCGCCAGGAGCAGGCCAGGGAATGCGGGGAGCGGCGGGGCGGGCCCTGCGCGAGCCTTCCCTCACAGCGCCGCGGGCGGAGCCGCCGCCAGCACGGGCTGTCCCTGCGGCGCCACCGCGACCCCTCGTGGGAAATGAGAAACGGGAATGGTTCTATCAGCTGCTCCTTGATGGGTTTGAGTTCCGGCTTTGTTAGGGTGGGGGTTTTTGGTTTGGGTTTTTGTTTGTTTTGTTTGGGATTTTTTTTCTTTCTCTTTCTCTTTTTTTTTTGCTTCTTTTTCTTCTGCTCACCTGAGATGGACACAGAGATTGCAGCTGCTTGCTTTCCCCCCCAGCTCTGTGTGTCCTAAAGGCATCTGCTTTTCCGAAATGCCTGCCTGTGAAGATGCCTGTTTTCTCCATAAAGCTCCCCTGGAAGAGAAACAGAGGTTGTTACATAGATTCATGTCCCTCGGCCAGCTGCATTTAGCCAGGAGGTTTCCTGTCCCGACCAGCAGCTTTTCCGTATTTGTCCCTGTTGCAAAGCAGCAACCAGCATTGTCCTGATTTGTTCTGCAGGGTTTTACTTGGTTGTGAACTGTGCCTCAGTGGCAGAAATCGACTGAGCTTTATCTCCTCCTCCTTAACATCATTAAAATACGTTTATGTGAAAAATAATAGTATCTGGCTTAACAAAATGTTGGTTTTATTGGGGGAAAAGTGCCAAGGTTATATTGTATGTTCATAAACAGAAGTGCTTTTGCTTCTAACACAGTAAAATAAAAGATGATCTTTTCACTAATGCAATAATCATGCCAGCTTTTTATGTTTGTTTTATCGTACAGAACATTAAGTGCATTAGACTTCAAATGGCCCAGCTGAATAAATTGCCCTAGTGGGCTGAGCAGAGCAGAGAACTGTAGAAGTGTAAAAAAAGAGAATAATGGAAAAAAAAAGGGAAAGGAGAAAGTTTGAAGAAACAGAGTTGCAGATGTTTTTACAGGAACGACATTAAAGAGAAAATCTGCTTGGAGACAGTAAGTGCCATTTCGTAACCTTTGGGGGATTTTTGTAAAATTCTCACAAACAAGTTGTTTGATGATACCATCATGTGGATAGCAAAAACTCTGTCTTTTTCATTTCTTTTCATAAACCCCTTGTATATGTAAATTTATTATGTTAAATAAGCATCTTAGACACTGTTGTGGCTTAACCCCAGCAAGCAACTAATCAACATTATTATACTACGTCCAAAACACAGCACTGTATCAACTAAGAAGAAAATTTACTCTATCCCAGCCAAAACCAGAACAACTACAATTACAATTTCTTAATAATAATATTTGACGATAAATTTATAATAAATCCTAATTATAAAAGAAAAACACATTATATAGCTATATTAATATTATCCTTAATATGTTGCTAAATATAATTTAAATTATAATTAAATAATTAGGTAATAATTTATAATGTCTAAGCATTAAGTAACAAGACATTAATTATTTAAGTATTAGGACATGATGGAATTAAGGTTGTCACTGCAAGTTTTATTTGGACACCTTTGCAAGTGCCTTGTAGTTTTACCTATAGTGTTTGTTTTTCCTCCAGGATCCTTACTTCAGAGGACAAAATGGTAATGCAACAAGTGTTTTAGGAGGAACCAGAGTTGTTAAAAAATGATATGGTTGGTTGTAAGGTTTAACGTATATGTGAGCTGAGGTTTGGTAAAATGAGGGTTTGCATCAAATCATATCAGCTCTTTATAAGTACAGGATGAGGAGAGCTGAGGAACTATCCAGTGGTACATGCTGTGAAAGAAAAAGGACTAGAAAGATTTAACAGCTGGGATGGAGAGCAGGGAGTAAGTATTTAGCCTGGACATACTTCTATCACCTCCAGCTGTGCTGACTGTAGTTTATTTTGGAGTAAAATCCAGTATAGTACAATGGCAGGTTTCCAATCCTCTTACAGAATGGACAACTTCACAGTAAAATTACTTCAATCGTTTTTGCTATTAAAATGTTTTAAGAGGTGTGTTCCTGTGTGCAGCTGTGTTTGCTTTATCTTAATTATGTCATTGCAGAGAATGTTTCATCAGAAACTGCTGGGGTTTGGGCTATTTTTCACATTTTTTGCCCCATATTTTTTTAAGAAGTAATGACTATCTCAATCTCAGCTAGGCAAAGGTGGTACAGCCACTTGATTAATGAATAGAAAAAATATACAGAATTTCAAACTACCTTAATGAAAGAAACTGAACAGCTGAATTTGAGTCTTATTAATTGGTATGAAATGTTTTCAGATTTGCATAACCTAATTTATAGGTTTAAATGCAAGAGATGTACTAAAGAGGCCTCAGTCAACAGAATCGATGACAGCTAAAATCAAAAGTGATTTTAAGTAATTGGCAGTTCTTCTTGGGACTGCTTGTCCCAACATATATCCTGCTAAGTATTGGGGGTTTTGAGAACTACAAGTATAAAATTGTAGCCCTACAAGGCATATGGCACTTGGCCATTTATTGCACTTTGCTGTGTGTCCTGTGTTCAAAAAGAGTTTAAAGACATGAAGGAGAAAGAAAGAAAGAAAGAGAAAGAATTTGGTTACAACCTTATCAAATCTATTCTAACCACCTATCTATTTTATTGTGTTTCTCAATAATTTTTAATTAAGGGAAGCAAAATAGTAATGTCAGAGAATGTTTGCATTTAAAAAAGAGTGTGATTTGGTAGTCAGAAGACAGTAGGGAGGATGCATGGTCAGTTTCCCCCACGGAGCTCTATAAGTGAGGAACACAAGAAAAATTCAGTCTTCCAAGTATTTTCAGAAGACACACTAAATCTAGATTATTTTTATTTGTTAAGTTTACAGAACTTTGTAAAAAGGAAGTGATTTCTATTTTTAAAAAAATGAAAACATGAAGCTAGTTATTTTGCACAGAGCCTTTTTCATAAAGGCTCTTTATGAAAGCCTTGCAGCAGTATATAAAAATTAATTTAATGTTAGAAGGAATGAGATATATTTTGGAAAAAAACCCAAAATGTGCTTTCTGTGCTTTCTCCTGTAAGACAGAGACCATGGAAAATTATCAGCCATTTTAAATTCACCATAGAACACTGAGATTACTGAGGAGATATAAATGTTTCTATCAAATTTTGAGATAGATAGCTATATATGCAAAGCAGGTGAAAATCCTGAACACTCAGTAGTAACAAATTCTATCCTTTCAGGGGGATTTCACTGATATAAGCTTAGCAGTCTGAGTGAGTGTGTTAGCTTTCATTATATATTCTTTGCTTTTATTAGCATCAACCTCATTTTTAATATTCTTTACATTTAAGCAATTTTATGAGAATTTTTTTAAAATTTGCCTTGCTGATACTAAATCAGTGCATTTTTAAACTCCTAGGAACACACGCACTGCCAAATTGTTAGAAAGAAGCTTGAGCGTTACCAGAAGTGGAGTAAGTAACTTTACTGACAGTGCCACCACTTGTCTTTTTCAGCAGAGACACATAACGCTGATTTTATCCCCCTCTTAGGGACATATTTCTGTCTTGGAAATATGATTCCTTTCTTTGTTGAAGTCACTTTAAATACTGATTTCACTCAAGTTTCTGTGATATATTGGCTGAAGATCTAATCCAATGTGAATTCTTACACATGGTTAGTGTGTCCAGGAATTTGTGCTAAGAATTACGCTAGTCAGTGTCTAGCTACTCACATGAACTTGGAGAGGATATTTCAAAAGATGTCCATCCGTTTAAATTCCCTATAAATATCCAAACCCATGTAGTTACAGTAAGGAAATATTAATGACCTTTCCCAGTTTCAGTCTAGGTGGTTTTGGTTATGCAGTTGGTAAGAGTAATCAGAATCAAATATCCATATCAGCCAGCTCTTGGAATCACTGCTACTCTGCATGAATGCACATATGCTAAACAGAAAGAAAATATCCCTCCCACACCCCCAAATAAATATGTCACCACTTTATGAACTGACTTAGATAGACCATTATGTTCAACATAGACCTTTATGGTTTCATTGTTGGACACCTCAATATAAATAAAGAGTTTCTGTAACTACACAGAATAATAGTTTTTAAATCAGTAAGGTACAGGTGATCTTCAAAGAAAAAAAAACAAGTTAAAATATGTTGAATGTGCTTAATCAGTCACTACTTCTAAAAGACAATTTTTGCAAGCTGCCATGCACACAGACACCCTGTCTTTCTCAGGTGCACTGGCTTACGTTGTGCCCTTTTTTTTGTTGCTTGTTTGAATTTTGCGCATATCTAAAGTCCAGAAATCTTGGAGGAAAAATTATGACGATAATTTATAATAATTTAAATAATTAAATAAAACAAATAAAATTTAAATAGTTTAACTTTTAATTAAAAGCCCCAAAATTAGCTTGGTAATTTAACTAAAGTTCTAATTAAGATTAGTCCGTTTGGGGAATATATATGTTCATATATTATAACATTGTTTATGAGTCTTGTAATTAACACTAAAATTAAGTGCTCTTTGTGCATAAGCTTTATAGTCCCCGCCATTGCTTTTATGCCGTGTGTGTGTAGTGACTGGAGGCAGCTGAGGGCAGCTTACAGAGGGCATGACCTATTACTAAGTTTAGTAAAAAGGTGTGTTTCTCTAGATTTAACATAGCAGGTCTAGCTGCAGCTCCGATCAGCCCCTTCCCTGCAGGTGTCTTCATGGCAGGGCCCAGCGGAGGGTGCTGGTGTTGCTGTTCTGCACCCGAGCACGGTGGAAAGAAAACAACAAACCGAGGGCAGCACCGTGCTGGGAGTGCCGTGTGCCAGCCTGGGGTCCTGTGGCTCCCCTCCCAGCACGGCCTGTGCGAGCTCCCACCGCCACAGCCCCGAGAATCTGGGAAAGGGTTAATAATGGCTGATAGTGAGCACCGTCTCCGACGGTGGGAGGTGGGGTAGTGTGAGGGGAACAGCTTCCCTTGAGAAGGAGCCTGCAGCACAGTGCTCCAAACAGCTGGGTGGTAGGAGGCTGTGGTTCGTCTCACTTTCAAAGTGTGAGGCTTGACACACTGGCAGACGCAGCCACTGGACTCAGTCTGTCATGGCAGGGGGTTCGGTTTGTCTGTTTCTATTTTGAAATATCTTTGCAGAGCTGCACAACAGAGATTTACATCCTTTAGCATAGAGTCATAGAACATGCTGAGTTGAAAGAGGCCCATCAGGATCATCGAGTCCAACTCCTGGCCCTGCACAGGAAATCCCAATAATCACACCATGTGCCTGAGAGTGTTGTTCAAACACTTCTTGGACTCTGTCAGGCTTGGTGC
>QWTY01036236.1:0-28183 GCA_008033365.1 Pseudorectes ferrugineus | reverse complement strand
CTGGGGAGCCTGTTCCAGTGCCAAACCACCCTCCGGGTGAAAAAGTTTTTCCTGGTACATAACCTAAACCTTCTCTGACCCAGCTTCATCCTGTTTCCTTGAGTGCCGTCACTGATCACCAGAGTGAAGAGATTGGTAGCTGCCCCTCTGCTTTCCCTCATGAGGATGTTGAAGACCACAATGAGATTTCCACTGTCTCCTCCAGGCTTTGGCTGCATAGTGCATCCTTTGTGGTGCGCTTTCATTTCCCCTGTGATATTGTAGATTCTTGGCTGTTCACAAGCAATCCTGATGCCAACTTTGAAAAGTAACCTTCTAGAGGCTGCAAAGTATGCAGTGTTAAAAGTGTCCTGTACTGTATCCCATTCATGTTGAATAGCATATGCTTGAATCTTTACTGGTTGGTTTCACAGGTAAGAGACCTCTGCCAGGGAAAAACCTGCTGGAGCCCGCAGTGTCTGCTTTGCTATAGCTGCAGTTTGCCAGCTGTCCTAAAGTGACAGCCTGCAACACGAAGAAGTCTTTAGCACTCACTAAATAGAGTCTGAAGACAGAAATAAACTGTTAGACATAGGAAGCAAGAGTCAAGCTCAACAAGGGATAACTTCTAAATACAGTGTTTAATCCTCTTAGTGTCTCTTGAGTGCTGTTCTCTTTTTGGTTAGAGCTAACTTCACCCAGTTTTTGCTCCTTGTACCAGTACCAGTGCCCTTCTTGTGCTTAGCAAGACAGGCCTGCCTATTCCTTTCCTTTCTTCAAGCATCCTTCCTTATTACTGATTGGCAGCATTTCTCTTTTATTCAAAACCAGCAGACAATCATTTAGAGAATTCACTTGTCTTAGCCGAGCACTGCTGAAGATAAGAGAGATCTTTGGTCAAAGAGGAGATCCATTTTATCCTGCAGGATGCCAAGACCAGCAGGATCAGCAGACCCTGGGTTTCATTTGGTATGTCTGGGAGTGCACAAATGGTTAGGCAGCAGTCCACCTCTTGCTTCTTTGCCTGCAGGACTGGATAGCCCAAGCTGTGCTCTTCTTCATTACCAGCCCCCTTCTTGAAGTCATCAGGGCAATTTGCACAAGTAAATGCTGATTGTGACAGGGCTTATATTTGTATCCTCTGACTTGAAAGAGTCAAATTCTCTTTTGTTTTCCCACCATCCTTCTCTCATTTGACTCCTTTTTGAAATCCAGATTTTTCTCCCCCTGCGAGAAAGGTGTTTTTCCTTCTCAACTGAAAAAAGACACCCTGAAAATATGGAGTGAGATCACTGAGACCAGTGGAAGTCCAACAGGCTTCCTCTTACTCCTGGGTCTGGCTCTGCCACAGCAGGAGCAGCTGAGAGCAGCTGGTTCAGATACTGGGACCGTAACTGAGTTGTTACTCTGCTGAAGCAGCACATGCAACAAATATTTATGTCTGATACCAAGAGGGGAAAAAGCATGTTCAGAGAAGATAGGCTATTTGGAAATTACAAATGTCTTGACCTTAGGCAAGGCTGAGCAGTCTGGGGGCGATTTCTGTTTAAGTCAGTCTGAAAACTATAGTACACTGTAGGGAATGTTCAGAAATCATAGAAACTAGAACAATTATTACCATTGGTGGCAGTGAAATAATAAGGCTAATGTACTTGTAAGTCCTTCTGTACATATAACATATATGCTATTGAATATAAGTCCCAAGGTTGCAAATACTCAGGCAGAAATGTTCCCAAGTTTCAGAGAACACTTAGGTGCATGAAACATGCAGGGCATGCTGATGAATATCTGGAAAGGAGCATCAGCAAGGAAGAAAATTAAGTTAGTCTTGGTCATAGTTTGCCACGTAAAACAGACACGATGCTCTGGAAACTTTGAAGGTAAGGTTTTATTCAGGCAAGAATCATACCAAACAGAATTTCCTCTCTAATTGTCCTACCTTTGTATTTTGCTGTCCTTGAATAAGAGGGTTGTTTGAACAGTGCTGCACTGTCAGGAGTGATTTTATGCTGTTGTGTTAGGTCAATCTGTTTGTTTTACTTTACTCTGAAGCATACGTCCTGTTTTCAAAGTAATGGCACAATTTACGGAGAACAGAAACAGCTTGCAGATACTTAAGACCAACCTTTTAATTCCTCCACCACACAGAATGAAAATTGTTGCGTAAGTGTTTGTATCTTTTTCTGCTTACTGAGCTGTAATTTGTCAGTCATGTCCTCCCCAATGGGGCTGAATTTGGCAGCCAGCAACAGAATGATTTGTTACATATTCACTCTAAAAATCTAACTCCTAATTTTTCTTTGGGATGGTTTTTTTATTAATTTCTGCCATGTGGTAGCCCCCAGAGTATCTCAAGTTGGTGAGCTTTTTCTGAGGCTTGTGAGCTTTAGGAATAACTACACAACTTCACACTCTGCATACCCATAGAGATGGTAATTAGTTGAAATTGGATTTTCTTGAGAAGAAACATGATCTGCTCCACTTTAGAAAGCTGCTTCTGGTTGCTAGGAAATCTCCACTGAGTTTCTATGTGTCTTCTGATTTGCCAGGTGGACAAGTTGTATTTCTTTGGTACCTTAACTTTTCTCTTTGTGAAGTGGAATAACAATACATGTTTCTTAAATCATCAGGAAAGGTTTTGAAATTTGACAGAGTGGAAGTCAGACAAATGGAAAGTACTGTTGAAACTATCACATCGTGATTTCTGAGGATATTGTACCATGATTGCTGTATGGAAATCTGCTTTATGTTTTAGCACTGTTGCAGGGAATAAGCCACAGAAAAAATTACATTTCAGACAAGACAAAGTCCTCTTCTGAGTACTTAAATAACTGAAATTTATTTACAAAAATGGAAGAAGCAAAGGACAGCAGACTTCCCTCAGGAAGAGCACAATCCTCTGGTTTGTTCAAGTGCTATGGATCATTCTTCAGAAGTTAGACTCCCTCCTCAGATGATAAAAAGGCTAATATCCACCAAAAAATCAGTAATTTTCTTAAACCTTGGGTCCAATGTAATACACATTTTTCCCCCATTATTTGTTTTCAATAATTTAATCTTCAATTTTTTCAGACTATACAAGCTGTATACACATGGTGAATAGGGGTATCTAAATGTCAATTTCATATTAGATTTAATGGCTCTAAAGATGGGTGTGTAGCTGAACAGGATGAGTGTTTTAAGGGACAAATGCATTAAATACATAAAATCCATAAATAACAATTATTATATATTTCAAGAAAAAATAGAGAATTAAGGACCAGATATAGATAGTTCTGTTTTGGATAACACCTTTTCTTTCCTAAGTTATTTCCTCAAGTTTAAAGGCTTTACTTGTAAATAAGTATAACCCATGCTGGCAGAACTGTGCAACTGTGTAACTTTGGAAGATCTGTGCTGCTGGAAAACATTCGAATGTTTTCCATGCAGGAAGTTTGAGGGAATAATAAAAGATTTACAATTAAAGGGAAACAGACGTGAGTTTCTCTGAGAAAGAACTCAAGGAATGAGAACTGGTCAATGAACCATAAAGAGGGTCAGCCCTGAGATCCCAAAAGGTTAATAAAAAGACTCTTCTGAAAAAAAAGATGAAGAAGGAAACCAGGATGCAGATAACCAGTATAATGTTAAAGGCTCTTGTGGGGGAAAAGGTAAAGGAGGAGGATATTAACAGTGGGTTCAGAGAGCTCAAGGGAGAAGAAGGCAGGACAAGTGAGGTCATTTTGTTAGAGGTCTAACAGTGACTGCAGAGGAAGAACAAGTAATTACCTGAAAAGGCTTTGGTAACCATTCCTTTGTAAGTGTAGCTTTTAAAGTTGTAAGTCTTGCTGTCTCTCCCCCTTGACAAGCTTAGAAACCTGCGTCTGACTGCAGGTACACAGGTACATCTGTATTCCTAAATGAGAGAAGGCCAAGGATGTCCCTCACGCACGGAATGCCTGAATATCCGAGCTGCCCAAGTGCTAGCTGATCTCTTGCCCGCTCCAAAAGGCTCTTTCCATGGCAAAACACAGGAATGGTCTGGCGACAGTTTGCTCTAAGGACCACACTCAAAAGGCAGTCACAAGCCACGACCAGACTTTGTTCTTGCCCTTTCTGATCTTCCAGAGCTGGCTTAAAGGCTTTGCAACTTCAAATACCTGCACATACCTTCGTATCACAGGCTTTGGTATATGACACGTACCCTTAGCTTTGTGCTTTAACTAAACCACTGCTGGTCTCTGTAATGGTTCATTTTATTTCAGACACTCTGAACAGGGGCGGGGAAAGAGGGGGAAGAAAAAAAACCGTGTGTCCTAGGGCTACAGTAGCCCAGCAGAGATTGTGGGCTAAATGCTCTGCCGTGTGGACACTGCAGTGAGGTCTAGGGTTAGTAGTTTGGACACAATCCAGTCCTTGCTACTTGGCCTCAGGGATCACCCTCTGTCCCTCTCTCAACTGAGAGTGTAGACTACACAAGGAGTTTGTTCCCAGCAACCTCTTGTAGAAGAGACTTTTCTTGCTCTTACCCTGTCACTTCTCCAATGAATAAGTTATTGCATCAATCCCAGTGATTGCGAATCCTGCCTCTTTTTCCCCAGGGGCAATGTGATTGTTTCTGTGCTGAGTCGCTTTAGTGCAGATCCCTGTGTTTTATTGTTGCTCTGTGACAAAACTATAGTGTTACATCCAAAAGTAAAACCCTAAACTGTGTTTGGGAAGAAATGAGTGGGCCAT
The DNA here is from genome assembly GCA_008033365.1 of Pseudorectes ferrugineus. NCBI lineage: Eukaryota > Metazoa > Chordata > Aves > Passeriformes > Pseudorectes > Pseudorectes ferrugineus. The sequence continues at coordinate 23,488 of QWTY01036236.1, read as the reverse complement.
TGTTTGTATTAGTCTGCAGATTCCAAGTGAAGTGAACAGCAATATAAGTCCTTGGGTCAGAAAGAATAAATAGCTGTAATTCATGGAATTACTCCTGGGTTTTTTTTAAAGCTGGACTGTTTCAAGTCAGGGTAAAGTTCACAGTTTTTACACAGTTTAAAAAAAAAAAAAAAAAGGGAGCAAAAAATCTTCTTTCAGCATTAAAATGTTTGGTGTGTTACAGCCAGCTACGTACATTATGTCCAACATTTTAAACATAACTTACCCCAAGCACACAAATTAGGTTTGAAAATATACATCAGTTCTTGAACTTACACATGTCTAATCTAAGAATAAATTATTTTATTTATAGCACCTCATAGCTAAAATTTCAACTCAAGATACTGGAAAACTTATGAAGAAGAAAAAAAAGAAGAAAAATAAATTTAAAAATTAACCATGAAACTACTGAATTGATATCCACCAGTTTTTACTACCATTTTGTCTGATCAGCAGAACTGTCACTCCAAAATTCTGCCTGTTGACAATGTTGTTGGAGTCTAAGGTTGTGATTCAGCCATCCTCAGGCAAATTTTACCTTTAAGCATACATATCCACCCCTCTCAGAAAATTATCTTAAACTCACAGATAAATTTCAGTAAATTGTAGGAAACTTCGGGGTGTGCTGAGTAGATTCCTGAAGGCAAAAAGCCTTTGGTGTAGCCAACTTTGAATAGCTGACCAGGAGATATCAGAAAATGTTTACATTCCGTTTTTTGGATGGAGAAATTTTCTTTCCTAGTAGACCTTGTCCAAAAATGGAAATATTTACAAGCAACGTCATTAAAGGAAATATTAATACCTGTTGTTCAATGTTACCAAGCATGGAATTATAGGGAACTTTGTTCTTCCTCTCTGCAGTGCTTTCACAAATATATCTACACATAAAGATAAAGCACAACCTAACTTTGAGACCATAGAGTTTATGACAATAGATGTTATATTTATTAAATATTTCTTCCCTTATCTGGTCCTTTCATAAAAACAGTAATTAAAATTGTTGGTCTTTGCTGCACCACTGCATCACTTATCCTGAATGAAAATCAGTTTCTCTGTTTTACTCACAGTCACTCAGGATAATGATAGATTCTCCTGAGTGAATTTCATTAACTTAGGCAATGGATTCCACTCCAGAAAAATCAGTTTCATGTATAAGACTTTTTCCTTGTAAAAGATATCATTCAATAATCGTGGGGGAAAATGGGTTAAGTGTCTTCTCTGAATTGTTGTGATGAGTCTGAATTTGGACTCATCCGAGAAACCATATACTCTTTCTAAATGAAGATTGTTGCAAGACATATTATTCTAGCAGGCAGAGAACCCAGGCAGAGCCAGCCTCTGTGAGGCTGGCTGGGTACTCTGCAAACACAAGGAGCTAATGTGAGAGAGTAGCTTGGCTGTCACAGGAAAGACTGTGTCAGTGTTTCAGACTTTGTTAGCCCTTTTGAATGTTTGTAGAGAAGTTGAGGATATAACCATTTGTTAGCAAATTTCTAGCCACCACAAGCATCACATCAGTGCTTGTCCTCTCTTTTCTTTCTGATTGTCATCTAGAAGCTTTGCTGTGGAGACTCAATGTGGCATCTTTTTTGTGTGTGTTACATCTACACCTGAAATTCACAGTCAAAATCTGGATAAAAAAGTAGAAGAGAATACAACATTTATCATTGCTTTTGGTTTGGGTGCATATTCAATCTAAAGTGATGGTTTAACTTGAGATGCATTAAATAACATTTCTCCACCAGACTACAAGGTTATGTATGTTTCCTGTGTGTAATATCTTTGTTCTGAAATCTGACACAATTATCAGTGGGTCACAGTAGTTATTTCTTTAGTCTTGGGGAAAATAGGAGGTAAATGATACCTTTTCCATAGCTGTCTTCCTGTCCCATTCAAATTAGTTTTCCATATCCCATTCCTATTGTTTAAAAAACAATGTTCTTTCATATTGTAACTGTTTTTTGTGTGTATGAGAAAATGATTATACATTTTGTCTTCCTGTCTTCTCTGTGTTTTTCAAAACTCTGAAGTAATTTTTTATTATCTGTTTGGACACTTTTATGGCACAAAGCTAAAATTTTAGATAATAACAAAACAGTAAGACTCGGAGTAGATGCAGTAGTTAGTGCTGAACTGAATATTTAAATAGAAGACTAATTATATATCCTCTTGCCCTGTTACAGCTCTCTCTTACTACAGAGAAGTTCTAGAATTCTTACTGGATTCAAGAATCTGTTCTTGAAAGAGAACAAGCATTAGGATGTAAGAAGGATATTTGGAAAAAAAAATATTTAAAAAGTGTAATATTTTTCATGTGGCTGCATGGCAGATGGAAGGATTGTAAGGCTGCTTTTTAAAAATCTAGCCATTTTACATGATGCTTATATTTTTCTGTTCTCTTTTCCATCTAATTTTTCCTATATTTTAAACTGGGATGAAAAGATGTGTTCATGACTCTGTATAAGCATAACTTCCTCTGTGAGGTTTTTTCTCGGTCCCCTATTAATATAGTTACCAGCTCTAATAATGAAAGATAGAAATAAATTCAGAGAACCCCAGAAATATAAAGTGTCTCCTAGCACCAGACCTAGGAAGAGTCTGAGAGCTTCTGTTTCTCCCATGCTCCTTGCCCTGCTCCAGGGCAGTAATCTGCTGCTGCTGTGTACCATTATCTCACAGCAGCAATCTCTCCTGTACTGACCAGGTCATTGGCCAAGCGTTAACACACCCCCGTTCTTGCACAGCTGTTCTCCAGAACGGGATATGAGTTTCCAAGGAGATTGTCCTGCAGTATTGCTGCCCTGTTGCTGCTCTGCAATATCTCTGCATGAGACAAAAAGAAGGGATTTTACAATCTTCTATACTCTGCACTAATGTAGAGGCCAAGATAGAATATCACCATTCATGTGCATCTCTTCTCAAAAGCATCGAAGAGTTCCTCAGAATTAGTTTTTTTCTATAGAGAGTTCTGCTGCAAAATACATATTTTTTTTGAAGTTGCTCCAGAGTTATGTGCCCTCCATAGTGATACTGGCTCATGTAGAGTTACAGAAGGAATCTCATCGTGTTCCACTCTAGTGAACAATGAACATTAAGTTCTAGGAGAGTGATTTAAATTTATGATGTGCACTCCATGATCTTCCTGTGAGCCTTGCCTTTGCTTGTGACTCTCTGATTCCCATGACCTTGTCTTTCTAAAAAATGCTCCTTCTCAGCAGACCTCAGTCCTATTCTTTCCTGCCAGTATCCTAAATACTCAGTTCTCTCCAGTTTATTACTACATGGTTACTCTATCCTTTGATCCACCCGCTAAAATGCTTTTTTTGTCATGGGACCGCAGAACATCATCATGAGAGGCCCAGGGCATTACTTTCCTTACTCTGGTCATGCCAGCAAAGGGAATACTAGCTCTGTTTTCTCTGGTAATGAAACCTAGGGAGGGGCTTGAGAAGGTCAGGCTTCTCCATATCTGTACCCCCTTTTTCAAATCTCCTCACATTTAGGAAGTGAAATTTTCAAATATATGTGTATGTATACCTGTGAGCTATTTTAGTACTGTATGAGCATAGAAACTCAAGTCAAATCTGTTGGACTGTCTCAATTCATTGTTAAATGCAGAATTGCTCATTAAGGTCTATTGTTTAGTAATCTGATCAACCTAGTGTTGACTTCTCAAAGCTTTCTGTCATTTTGCTTCCACTATGCCTAATCTATGGTTTATCTGAAAACAGACCGCACGGTAAGGAAGCATTTTCTGATACGTGGTTCCTTTAGTAATTTCTTTTAGTAATTTCAATGTCCTAATTATCTGTAATCCTCAAACTCACCCATTTAATTCCTCCATCTGTTTGGTAACACTCTTCAGATATTTGAGTTGAAGATGCTCCATATCTTTGATGCATGATCTTAATCAAATCTCCCCATTATCATTTAATTAAGTAGACATGTTCAGTTCTTCAGCAATTTCTTGTCACTTCCTTTTGTCCCCTGATCTTTTTATGGTTTCAGTCTGAATTCTCTCCAATGGTGAATTTACTGTGACACCTCTGATCTCGCAAGCAATTTCTGGAAAAGCAGTGTCATTATATGCCTTTAGAAAATGTTACCTCCTTGTTACAAAACAAACCCAGCTCATTTGTTGTACAGGATCTCAGTGGCTGCTCGGGGGATACTGTTGCTTTGTAAACTGCTGTCCTATCTGATTTAATATCCAATGAAAACGTGGAGTTCTTGGTATTTACCAGCTATGAAAGACCTTCTGGAAGGTCTTTCTCAATTGGGACATTCCAGTTTGCATCTAAACTCTTTCCTTCCCTTCTGAAATCTTGCTGAAGTCTTTTGCATTCTCCGTTCTGGTTGGAGTTTGCAATTAATATCTCCCAATTAATCACAACATAAGTACATGTGCTTTTCCATCCCCCTTTTAGGTCATTATTGAAGATGCTAGAAAGAACAATGGGAAACTTATTTTCTTGTCTTAGAACTAAAAATTCTTAATACTCCTCACAGTGGGAGCCGCACACAAGGTAAACTTGTTTAGCTACAACAGAAACATTGCAATCCTCTTAAGGTAAATACAGACTAAACAATCTCAATATGCTGACTAATGGACAAAGGATTTACCCTAACATGGCTATTACCCTGTGTTTTAAACATGCAGACGAAAATATTTAACTCTTGAGCCGTCAGATCTATTTCAAATTTACTACACTAAGTTTCTAGCTTCCCAGTGGTCCTTGTCCTCCAAATTCTGGACATAATACTAGGAAATCATGTGAACCTGACAGAAAAATGTTACCCCCCCCCCCCCCCCCCCCGAGTTTTCTTCTTGTTTTGTTTATATCTTCCTCTTATTGAGCCTGACAGTTGTAGTAAATGCGGCTGTGGAAAACATCAAACCTAACAGAAATTATGCTCTTGTTGTGAATGTGTCTATGAGGTTCTGGTGTTATTATGGGGGTTAATTTAGGCTTTCTCTTTGCTATGGAGCTGCGTTGCACAAGCACAAGAACCTTTAGGTTCTGCACATTTGGAAGTGGGCTTATGCTGGGGGGGGGGCAGGTTTGTAACAGGAAGATGATTTTGTGGTGAAGGCAGCTGGTGTTATGCCAGTGTACACATTTAACATGGGTCAGAATGTGGCTTGTGGTTAAGTATTGGTTTGTCAAATGAGGAGAGAGATACCTTGGCTGGATATTGAGTCATCTTTGTGGGTATGTCTCTGCTCAGATATGGTGGTGATCCAGCCAATAGGCTGCTCTTGTAGCAGTGGTCAGCCAGATATTCCTGGATATATGTAAAGCCACGGATTCCATGAATCCACCAGTTGCTGTCTTATAGGCCCTGAAAATATGGAGGGAAGTTGCAGGTGAAAGCACAGCGAGAACTCAAGGAGAGCAGACTTGTCTTTCTCCCAGACCTCCACGCTGCTTTGTCTCTGTGACTGTTTTCACTGACATCTAGAACCCAATAGTAAATAGTTGCTAGTGATAATGATGATTAGATGTGTTTCTCTTTTAGGCTGGCATGGTTATAGCTCTACCCAGGGATGTCTTGTTCCCTTGCAATTTGACAAATGCAAAACGGTGTTTTCTTACAAGGGAAGAAAAAAAAAAAAAAGAACGCATTTAAAGAAAAGTAAAAAGCCGTGCAAAAAGCATGTGGGTAGCATTTCAGCTGCCTTTCCTCAGGTGATTTCCTGCTGTAAACATTCTATGGAAATATCACAGCATATACTTTACTGGCCAAGATTTAATCCTTAAACACTGCTGTCCTCGCTTGGAAGCTTTAGGAAAAATATATGAAATATAACCATTCTTCAGTTGTTTCTGAGTGTTCCGAGGGAGCAGGATTACACTATAAAACAAGAAGACACAGTCAGAAGTAATATATTTATATATCCCATATTTATTTTCTCCGTATTTCGTATCATCAGTAATTTTTTATTTGCAGATTTATTTTATTTATTTTTTAGTTTTATTTTACAACCAAATGCAATTCTGACGTGGACGCTGTTAATTTATGGAACACATTCCAATGTATTTATCCATTTCCCCCGACAATAAGCACCTGGTATCAAAATTATTTCAGAAGACAGCTTAGAGATTCACATTTTTGTTTCATGTTGATTTTGGTATTTGGTCTCGGTGCGCGGGCTGTTGGGAGGTAGCAGCTGCTGGAGTGACTTTGAGCACACATTTTCCAAACTAACGCAGAAACCCCACCGGCCCTGGCAGAGAGCCGTGGTGCTTTGAAAGCATCTGCCGGATGCCTACGACCCCGCACCGATTTAGCTCCCCGAGTTTCGGGCCCCACAAGCGGCACTAATCCCGACAGCGGCTGAACGTCCCCGTCCCAGCGCGCCCAGAGCGCTGCCGAGAGTCGGTCCCTGCGTGCTGCTTTGCACGGGACGCCGCTTTGCTCCCGCGGGCGAAGCCCCGGCCCGGGAGCGGCCCCCTGGCTGAGCCCCGCTGGCTGAGCCCCGCTCGGGGCTGTGGGAGCAGCCGCAGGGGGTCCCGGGGCCGCTGTCCCCGCCCGCCCCGCGCAGCCATTGGCCGCGGCCCCCCCGCCCGCCGGCCCCGCTGCCCGCGCTTATAGCGGCGGGACGGCTCCGGAGCTGCTGCTGGCGCCGGGAGCCGCCGGGATGTGCGCCCCGCCGAGCTGTCCGCGCTGGGCTCTGCTGGTCCTGGCACTGCCCATCCTGGCGCTGCCCGCAGAGCGGCTGGCGCTGCTGCCGCACGGCGAGGACCGCGGAGATGCCGCGCTGGAGCCCGGGGACGACGCGCACTCGGCGGCGCTGGAGCTGAGCACGGCGCTGCGCTTCTACGGCTCGGCCGTCCACTCCCTCTATGTGAGTGTGGGATCCCTTTTGGCTGCCGGAGAGTCGGAACCGCTCCTGGGGACTCTCCGGGGAGCTTTGGGTGGGTGCGCGGTTGTGCTTGTGGGTTCCGTGTGGTTGTGTGAGCGCCGAGGTCAGAGATCGGTCCAAAGAGCTTAATTGTTCCAGTCGTGTTCAGGTCAGGTATCGGGGCCGTGTTAATTCTCTTCTCACACTGTGGCCGGTGCAGATTCTTCGAAGTGCACAACCTCCCCTGGGAGACAGTGCAACAGATAGGAGCGTAAAGAAAATGCAATCAATTAGCCAGAGTGAATGCCATCCCCAGGCGTTTTCTGCACTCATACAGAGTGCATTCAGCTCAGAAACATCCTCGTTGTGGTCTGTTTTGTGTGTTTTGACATGCCAGAGTCACAAAACTGAAACGGGGTGTCTAACCAGTGGCCTGACATGTCTAAGACTTGCATCTCTAAGCACTGGGAGAGCTTTCTGTTCCTTAATGTCTTGGACACTTCCAGGTGTTCATTGCTTAAAGAGTCTCTTGGGCAGAGGAAGTCTATATCCGTAGTAATTGCAGGCTTTGGGCTGCAAGCACATCTCGGCCGTATGTGCACGTCTCAGCTGAATCTGTATCCCAGAGCTGAGTGTGCATGTTTATAGCTGATGGAGGGTGTTTAGTGTTTGAAGGTGGGATTGAAAACAGACTGTCTGGAGCAGAGCTGCTCAAAAGCAGCCATAAGAAAAACTGTTTAAAATGGCAGCATGTCTTCAGAACACTGCAAGAGTACTGCACACTTTACCATTGCCTCTTTTCCCCTGAAGCCCCATCTGGGCTGGAAATTGAAGATGCTGAGTAGCATGTTTAGAAAGCTCTTGGTAGGGAAGGCACTGTGTGTTTAGTGCATTAATCTGGTAAACTAAATCTCAACTCCTTGTCCAGATAAAGTGTGTTTTAGTATCATGGGTCTAAGATTCAACTCAGTGGATTAACCTGCATGGAGACACCTAGGAAACTAGAGCTCCATGTGACTGCAGTCATTCAAAACTTGATGTAGTTCCCATGCACTCGAGTCTGTTTTACGGGTATTCACTGAAGATGTAACTTTCTTGTGCTACACTCAGTTATATTTACACTGAGGGCTGCCACTTAAGTTATGCTCCTTTTCATTGTCCATACTGCCACTACCTCGATAAATCCTGAAATCATATCTGAAATCCAAAATTTTGAGGGATTCACGTTACGCTTGTGTGGAAAATGGATGTTGTTCACTGAGGCTGAGTGAGATGAAGTATTAAGTGGAGTTCAGACTTCAGTTTGACCCTTACTTCATTGTCTTGCCTTCTGTACTCTAATTTGGTCACTGATTAGTCAACCCAAGTAAAAAATACACTTTTTAAAGCACAAACATATTCCTGAAGGATAGTGGGCTGTATATGTAGCCACTGAGAAGCAAAGATAACAAGTAGCATGTCAGGTAAGTGACAGAGATGGGACAGAGTTTTCAAAGAGCAGTAAATTGATTAACCAGTCTAGGTTTCTTTAGTTTAATGATCCTGTTACTTCCCCATGCTCTCAATCAGGAACAGTTCTAATTAGTTTTTGCCTGAAAGAATATCCATATAGAGTCTATTTCTGAATCACTTCCAGGGCTCTGCCAGCATTACTCAGACCTAAGTATGGGCAGTTTTAATGAATGGCATTTCAGTATCAGTCAACACACTATGCAGAGGCTTTTTCTTGCACTGAATCTGGCACAAGTATTGCAGAACAGAAGCAGAGTACAAACTGCATGGGGGTAGGAAAAGGAGCAGTATACCTGTTAAGGAAATGTACTGAGCACTTTTAAATGCATCTTCACATTACACGTCTTTATTGTATATTTGCAGTGAGTACTTAAGAAGCTCTACGATCTTGCTTGGCAAGCTGGAGTTACCAATGTATTGCTAATTGGTAGTAAATATTATCAAGCTGATACCATTAATATTTAGTACACATTATAATTTTATGTAGCAATTTTATGTGGGTTCTCTTTCTATCTTTTTTAACAGTTTGAGAAGCTGACTTGCTTGAGTTAGCTGTACACATGAATAGAAAGGCAAGGAGTTCTGTGAAGTGATTGTTTAGTATCAACTTGTCATCCCTGGCAACAAAACCTTTTTTCATAGACAGAAGAGAGCATTTGATTTCGTATAAGTGGAAACAGACTTTCACATATTGTAATCTTCAATATGGTGCTTTTTAATATAAGATTTATAACATTGAACTCTATCACTAACCCATACTATTCTATTTGTTTTAATAGCACACTTTTAATAAGGCTTTTTCAGTTTACACTAAGGCTCACTGGTGTGGAAAAATGGAAGGATTAGGGGTTACCTCCATTTAGGAAAGAATCCTTTAATGCAAGCTTGGTTCAATTTTTTTAATCTTTTTTTAAGTTTTTAAAGTAATAGTTGGTCATGTTTGTATTAGAAAGCTTTGCTGCTTTAAGACAACTGTCACTTCATTATAAAAATAAATTCAAATTTTCTAAACTTTTACGCAGAAATATTCAAGCCTGTAAAATGCCTAATCATTGAACAGGGAAAAAGTACCTCATTTGTTAGAAACTTTAATTTTTTGTCGTACACACAGAGATACGCTTTTTCTCTTAATAGAAGTACTTCCTTGTTTTACATTCCTCTTCTCACATGGTTTTCAAGGTGGACCTATAATTGCATGTATGTGTAATTCGTTCTGCCACAAACCACAAATGTATGTTAGCTATGTGTGTAATCCAGAAGTTTAACATGCTAAAAATACATCTATTTTAGTTCCTGTCAATTTAAATAGTGTTATACCCTAAAAGGAAAGATGTACTGTAAAGCTGGTCTTTAGACAACGCCCACCTGAGGCCTCCATTACCCCCTTTCCCTTTTGACAGGAATGATGCTTTGATGAAATCCAGTACTTACCCTGAATTACTTCTCTTTGTTTTGGGATTCACACTTTAACCTATGTTTGTGACCTTGAAAGAAAGTGAAGTTAAATGAGTATTCACTGTCCTTGTCAATATAACTGTATTTTTAAATCTCAAAGCTAAAAACATATTTTCATTATTGGTGAGTTTCCTTTTCTGCCCTAAAAATCATTGCACTAAGTGAGCAACGTATTTATTTATTTTCATGTAATGGCTTGCAAATGTTTTCTGGGTTATAGAAACATTCCCGTAACATTTCAAACTGAACTGTCTCACTTAAAACCTATTTTAAAAAATGGGGTTGGCATTTTGCATCTCCTTAATAAAATTACTTCTTACATTAAAGTTTTTAACAAAGAGGAAAGGAATAGCCAGATGCGTGTCACTAAGAGGTGAAAAGAGGAGGGTCATTTCTTCTGGCTTCTGCTTTATCCTGCAGTATTAACTAGTCCTGATTGTGTTTTCTCTTAATGTTATTTTAATCTCTGCCATAAATAGGGGATCATGAAGCCGCAAAGTCTACACACACCAAATCTGATGAAGAGCATGGAATTTGTTTAAAATACTTCAAACACCACTCATCTCTCACAAGAGGATTTAGGTGGGAGTAGGGCTGCTTGTGTACAAAAAGTGTTAAGAAAGCAGGAGGAAGAGGAAAACTTTTAATTTGCTCTAAATTTATTACTTTTAAGAGAGAGTGCATCTTCTTGATAAAAGATCTTAGCAAACAGACTGTAATGTCCACCATCCTCTATCCTGTCTTCCAGTGGTATAGTATAATTGGCGGGTTTTAATTTTCAGGTCATGTTTTAGCTTTGCTTTACAGGGATATGAGGCATTTTCTAGTGTACAGATGTAGGATTTCTGGGAACCTTTCTGGACTAAATTTCTCTTGCATGTCCGACTCCAGTTGTAGGATCTGTACTGAGGTAACCCCTGCTGTCTTTTTAGTTCTTACTCCTCAGATTCATAGTTCACCTTAGGATCTGTGGCCACTGTTAAATCATGAATAAGTAGAGGAAAAATTATCACAATATTCAGCTTCTTCTTCCCCTTTCTAACATGACCTGCTTTCCCATCAGGTTTGCACAGATTATTTACTGCTTATATGTCTTAGATATACCATTTCTGCATAAAGCCAACTTGCCTTTTTTTTACACAATCTTAAATTTTTTAGTATTTTACACTCTAGCTGCTAATGAAATTATTCAACTGCAGACAATACAGTCAGCACGTCAAGCCACTTTTAAAATAAATTCTGATATACTGTGGGAACTATTTGCTAAGTTTAGCTAATTGTTCATGCTAAGCATTATCCAGTTATACACCAAGCTGACAGACCACTGGCCTGTGGCAGGGAACATGCTCTGACCCTCTGGATAGCCAAAAGAGAGTTCAAGGTATAGGCGTTTCTTCTATATGGAGGAGTGATTTGTATCATGATACTATACTTTTTCCAATTTACTGTATGTAGCAGCAGTGGTGGTCCAGATTTTAAAGATGTTGCCAAGGCACATGTAGCCAGCATCCTTGATCGGCTTGCACAGACCACAATTTCTCTGTGAAGAATATGTGTGGTCTCCTACTGGCGTCCTTGTTTACAAATTTGTGTAGTGGAAAGGGGCGAAGAAATGTGTGGAGACAATGAGAGTGATCAAAGGCAGAGAACAGCTCTTAGGGAACGCATGGGTAGGCTGGGGGTCTTCATTCTGGAGGAGAAATTACGTAATGGGAGAGACTGGGTAGGATTCTTGTATGTCCTAATACAGAAATCAGGGCCATCAAATGAAGCTGGAAGCCAGACTGAAAGCAAACAAAAATAGGAGAGACCTGAGGGTATGAGTCACAAATTCGTGGAGTTCCTGTTCAAGGGATTTTGTGGATGCATAGAGTTTATATGTGTTAAGGGAAGACTTAACAAATATGCGAAAGAGATCCACTGAGGATGACAGTCAAACCACAGGGAATCCCTTGAGGTGGATGCAGTTGGAGGCTCGTTGGAGAAGTATGTGCATGTCCTCTTGTTTTGCTGAATCTCTAAGCTAGCAGGTACAGCTGGGGACAGGCCACTGGGCTAGATGGCCTTGCAGTCTGAGTCAGTGGCCATTCTGACCCACTTCTAGGCATTTGTGAAGATTTTATCATGTTGACAATATCTTGACTGTGTAAAAAGATCCAGCAGCAGTTTATTCTTCTTGGACTCACAAGAATCCCTGTGCGTGAGATAAATCTGTGGGAGATTGAAGATTTAGTTTCATAGCTTATAGTGACAGTTTGGGGACCTCTGTCCCCTTTTGAGTCCCCTGTGTATGTGGCAGCAGCTCTAGAGTGAGTGCCTGGCTGCCTGCAGGTAGTCAGATGTGTCCTGTTATCAGGTAGTCCAAGACTTGGAGGTGGATTTGTATGTGGTTGATTCACACAGTGCCAAACACAGCTGGTGGAAGGGCCTGGGACAAAAAGCTGTGTTTTAGCACTTTCTGCACCACCTCAAGGCCTGACACCTGCAGTCTTGCTCACTGCTTGTGTGTGTGAGAGCCAGCTCTGGTTTGCCGGTGGAGTTTGGCTGTCGCACTTGGACGTGCCCTAGCACCTACCTGTATGTTTGTATTTATCTCAGTTTTAGTCAGAGGTGGCTGACAGTGAATCATCCTCTCACTGATGGGTTAAATCTTCCTGAGCCAGTACCAATGCGTTTTCAGACCAAGAGTTTCATTTATTTATGTAAATGCCTTCCCCCATCCCCCTGTCAAGTATTAGAGCCATTTTCCTATCAGACTGTGTCAGAGCACTCAACTGTAAAGGAATTTATAGGGTGGCCTATATCTGCTATGGGAATTCTGACTCCTGCCTGTATAGCCTTTGGTATAAGAGCTGTGCTTACAGCATGTCTTAAGAATGAGCAGCAGCTTGTTGTTGTTAGCCTTGCATAATAGCAGAGAAGTTCCTAGAAGGATGGTTGTAGTGACATGAAAACTAAAGCAGTCCTGGCCAGGCAAAAAGAAATCTGCATATCTTCCCAAAAGACTTTCACCCAGGCTATTACCATATTCAAGCATGGAGCAGGTTTTTTGGGTTGGTGTCTATGTGTGAATTAGTTCTTTGCTCAGAAGTTCTATCAGCTTCTGAAGCAGTAGTGGGAAGGTTATGTATATCCGTGTTAGAAGAGACTATAGGTGTCTGAAATTTAAATAGCTAAAATCTTTATCTAGGAAAAAAAGGCTGTTCTATCCGTAAAGTCAACCTTTGGTTTTGGGCAACTGAAATCTCAGGACTCCTGACATGGGATTCTAAACAAAATCTAAAAAAACCACAGTAACTTTTCAGATACAAAACTGACTTTTCATTGAATTTCTTTTGGAATTGAAATTAAAATATTGTGATCTGGAGCACATGTGTGGGAGACAGTTGTATGAACAGTATTTGTGTTATGATTTTCATCTTTTTATTAGGTTACCACTAATGGGATTATTGCAGTGAATGAACCCTCAAGTGAAGAAAAATATCTTGGTCAATTCCCAGTGAGTTTTGGGGCTATTGCTCCTTTTATGGCTGACCTGGACACAACAGATGGACGTGGAAATGTATATTACAGAGAAGATTCATCCTCTGATGTCTTGCAACTTGCATCAGACTATATCAAAAGAGGTTTTCCTGAGAGTGCTTTTGATCCCAGCAGTGTTGTTATTGTTACCTGGAAGCTTGTAGCTCCTTTCCAGGCACCAGGTGAAGATCATGCTTTGGAAGAAAAGGTGAATGTTAATCAGAGCTTTAAGTCATGTTGGGCACACACTCAGCTAACGTGTAACTTTGTACACCATAATTATCAAAGCTGATGAGAACATTACTACTACTTAGCAAATCTTTTTATGTCAACAACTAATTTCTTTTGCTGAACTTGACACAAGCATTGTGTTCATAGTAACAATTCTGCATTCTGGTAGCAATGAACAGCTGATGTCTGGGGTGCTGTCCCAGTGGTTCCTACAGTAGGCAGGAGCGTTCCTCTGGGAAAAGACTTGAGCAACATGAAACTTGAACTTTACTTTAAACATTCTGTTTACAGAATTTTTTATTTAGTCTAGCACATCACTTCTGTTATTTTAAGGAAATGAAATAGCATCCTATAGCATTACAGAACTTAAAATTGTTATGTTTTCGGCAACCTCTCTATTTCCCAGTTATTTCATTTACTTTTGATAATGTTTTCTTTTTAATGAGAATTCTGATTTTCATTTTGTGTTTAAAAAGAAAAGAATTCCTCTTTCTTGACTATTTTTACGTGAGTAAATGTGTCTTAATTTTTTTTCCACAGAGAAACACTTTCCAGGCTGTCTTAGCCTCTTCTGATTCCAGTTCCTATGCTATTTTCCTTTATCCAGAAGATAGCTTGCAGTTCTATAGCACATACTCCAAGAATGGTGATGAAAATATTCCTGCTATGGTTGGCTTTAGTCAAGCGTCTACAAACTACTACTTTTGGGAAAAGCCAGGATCCTACAATGTCATTGCTAATGATGAAGACAGCATTAGAAACCTGTACAAGTATGCTTTTTTCTTTATTTAAACTCCTCAAGAAAACATCAGAGTTCCAAGGTTTTCTTAATTGTTGCATAAATCAATGAGAACTAAGATCCCATTAGCCATTGCATGAGAAATCAGAAGATCTGCCACTGATATTTACCCACTCTCTTGAGGACTTTGAGGACTTTGGTGTAATTTGTCAAAAGTCCATAGTTCCATTGTCACTGGTAGGAACTCCTTTTTATTTAGTTCTTCTGTAAATAGTACCACTTCAACTCTTCATAGTCTATCCTAGGCAGGTTGTTTGTGTGTGTGTGTTTGTGGTTTTGAAAGCAAGAGTGAACAAGCAGGAAAGGGAATGAGTTAGAAAGTTTTAGTAAGTTGTAGCAAGATCTTTGTGGCCCTAGAATCTCCTTCTGTTCCTACCGCTTTGGAGACAAGGAAGCTAGAAATTCTCAACAGAGCTGTGGGTGAGAAGTAAAAAAATGTTACCCAAACTGTCAGGGGTGTTTTACAGTTGAATAAACTGTACTTGTAGGTAAGTATGTAATGTAGATAAGATAATTAGGCAGTTTTATCCTGACACTTCTCAGTGAAGGATAACATCGTGTGTAGGCTAGAAATACCACACAGCTTGCTTTATTTGGCATGTGCTTCTCTTTGACAGAAGCAGCAATGCTGGGAAGCAGGGTGTCTGGGTGTTCGAGATTGGTAGCTCATCTGACAGCATTGTGCCTGCCAAGATCAGCAATGTTTTGGAGAGCCTAGAGTCCAACGAAGAGGACCAGGAGATGACTTCTAAGCCCTTTATGTCCGACTACGGCTCCACTGAAATAACACAGCAGTACATCACAAGTAGTACGGACAGCACTGAAGAGGATCAGCACCTTGTCACGTACAGTGTTCCTCGGCTAGCTGCAGAAGACTTTCTGACTCCATACCGAGATGTAACAGGAACACCTTCAACTGAGTCTTTTTACAGTCCTCAAAATTTCCCGACAGCAAAAGCTCCACCTCGCCAGTTTCGCATCCAGCAGTTCCCCCCACAGCCACCTCAAGTCATAGATGTGGAAGAATTTGATGAAACTGGAATAGGTAAGGTCTTTTGTACAGTTTAGCTTCTTGTAACATGGATAAGCTGCAAAAAAGACGTCTGAAAGAAATTGAATTACGAAAGAAATAATATTTCCTTCTCTTTAGCTTCATATCTGAAAATCTGGACACATGTCATGAGTTTGTGTTATTCATTGAGGTAGTTAACTTGGATGTCACCTCAGATTCAGGTCTTGCCAGTCTAGTAAACTACCCTAGTCAAGCTCACTGACGTTTCTCAGATGTGTTACTGAATACAGGCTATTTTATAAAGGTTGGGAATAGAAGGTGTCGTAAATTTTTTTGGCTAGGGTTTAATGGCCTCAGGTCTTAGAAGGGTGGAATTAGCAATTCTAAGTTCTGATAAAGCATTTCTAGAAATTTCAGAGTAGTGTGACTGACTGCCCAGATGTTAATTGTTTCTTGAAGCAGATGTGAGAATTGCTATCTACATTAAATAACAGGGTAAAACAATTAGGATTACACGGCGCATCAGTTGCTGCATGGTCCTGGGTACTGTGCTGATATGTTTTTTTCTAAAGTTGGAAAGTGTCCTTTTTGTTTTGATTTGGAAACAAGGACAAGTTAAAATTATTTTGTCTTTAATTTTGACAAGAATTATAACTGATCTGTATTAATATAGATCTGCTGAAGTCAATAGAATTAAACAGTTTTCTAACTAAATAATGAAACAGCAAAAGCCTTGATGTTTTCTGTAAAAAAGTAGACAGTTAGTTACATATTGCAAGGTTAGCCAGTATCAATTGCAACAGTTTCATTTCCTTGAAGAGAAAATGAAAATCTGATCAAATGAGTCCAGTGATGCTTTTAAACTAGTCCAGGGATATGTGAATACCGCAGCAATTACGTGAAGTATAAATGTCTGGTCTTATTTTCTGCAGTGTTTCGCTACCACACAGATGTCCAACAGACCTGCGCTAACAACCGTCACCAGTGCTCTGTTCATGCTATTTGCAAGGATTATCCCAACGGATTTTGTTGCAGTTGTATTGCTGGTTACAAAGGAAATGGCAGACAGTGTGTAGCAGAAGGTAACTGGTTTGAAATTTACATACATAAGCAACAATTACATACTACACTCTTGAATGAGGTGACCTGCATTCAACTCCAAAAAAGACCTGCTAAAAACTTTTTGAAAGACTTATCACTGAGATGTAGTGAAAGGTATTTTAATCAGTGAGCCCTACTTTTTAAAATGCTGTGGTTTTTTGAGAGAAGCAAATTATTTTGAGTGGTCAATTACATGCTTTATTCGTTTTAATGTGACTTTCTAGAAAAAATAAACCCTTCTGTAACTGACATCATTTAAAAGAAAGCATAACATCCAGTGGTAATTCCTAGAATTAGTCATGAAGTTTCAACGTGTTATAATCTGATATGGTCCTCACTCTAGAAATGGACAATTCAAAGTGATGAACAAATTAACTTTGATCGTCCAACCAAAGAGCATGGCTCCTCTTTGTCTGACTCTTAAGCTGCTTTACTAACTGGCTGATCTGCCAGATTTTTGTTAAATACCCATTTAAACTTTGTTCCCGTGTAAAATCCATAAAGGAATTTCTTATGTATACACTTGTAATCCTCATAGTGATTTGACTCAGAGTACAGATGTATTTCAACAACTCAAATAGTTTACTGCAAGACTGTGTTTTATAAACCAGGAAAGCAAAACCTAATACTTAGCTTTCAGTTCATAAAATTGAATTTTCCATAGAAAGAAAAGAAGGATCTGATGATAATGAAATTATATACAGGAGAAAACTAGCAATCCAAAATAGCTACTTCTGTGTAACACTGACAGTCTTCAAAATGGCCAATAGTTCAGAGCCAAGAAAATGTAATAGGTTAGAATAATAGGTCAATTATTCTAATGCCTAATGATGTTAGCCTTCTAATAGGGAATGAACAAATTTTCATTCAGAGTGTATTGATATGAAGTGTGATCTTAAAAAGAAGTTTCTGTCTGCCACTTACTGTGAGATATACTGTAACAGTGTTATGGAGTTACCATTGCAGACAGAACTTTTAATGAGGATAAAGAGCATCTCTTCAGGCAAATTTGGCCACATAATACAACACACGTGCACGTACCTACGTAAGCAAGTGAACAAATGGAAATTTCTTGTCTGAATTCTGAGTATTTTTTTGCCGTTTATTTCAACACTAAACACTGAACATTGTGAATACTCTGAACATGTTCCTTGGAGAGTATGAGAGAACTGTTGTTTTGTTCTGATGCATTGTATTGATTTGCCAGGTTCTCCTCAGAGAGTCAACGGGAAGGTCAGAGGAAGAATCTTTGTAGGAAATAACCCTGTTCCAGTTGTATTTGAGAACACTGATCTCCACTCCTATGTTGTGATGAACCAAGGGCGTGCCTACACTGCTATCAGCACAATCCCGGAGACTTTGGGGTATTCTTTACTACCTCTTGCCTCCATTGGAGGTATCATAGGATGGATGTTTGCTGTGGAACAGCAAGGATATAAAAATGGATTCAGCATTACTGGTAACTTCTAAATTAAAATAATGTTCAAAATCGCTATGCTTTCCTCTGTCTTGATAGAAAAGAAATGTGTATTTAGAAGCAATATAGGGTAAAACCACACATCTATTCTGAGCTGCAAATTGGTTTTCTGTAATCAAATTTCTCACCATTTTTCTTGTTTACAGTATATAGACAATGGACCTTTTAATTTACAGTCAGTGTACAAGAACTAAGTGTGTTAGAGAGAAGATTGGCTTGGCCAGATTCTGTTCAAGAAAGAGATTATTGAAAAGATCTGTTGTGGGGGGGAGTTGTTACTAGAGCGTACGTAGCTATTAAATAAGGCTTCTCCTAAATCTTCAAGAGATCTAACATGTTAATTGCCTGATTGTACCAACAGAGCGAAAGAGAAATGAGAATCTGACCCCATGAGGGTCTGAAACCCTTTACAGAAACAGCTGCTGCATGACATGCAAATGACTCTGTTAGCTTGTTTGAGGGAAACCCCTGTTCACAATTCGAGATTTTCATAAGAGATTGAGACAAAATCTGGTTGGTTGTGCACATGAATTCAAGCTGTAGATCCAATCTGTTCTGTTCATGTGTTTCTTTTTAAAATTTGATCCTTTACGCACATGTAATATGACTTTAGTTGAACACAACTTTTTGGTTTGGGATTTTCTTGGATTTGGTATGTTTGAAGTTTGTTCTGGAATTTACGACATACATTTCACTTGGTTTTGATTTGGAAACAGATGTACTGGATTTTGAATTGTTTTTTTAACTCCCTGTACTCCTAATGAAAATTTTCTCTAAACTGCCCTTTTAAATGGTAGGATAAGGCCTACTGCTATTAGTTTAGTCAGAACTTCTTTTTAAATTTAATAAAACCTCACTCCCTCAGGTTTATTTGTTATTTATCATGTTCAGTGCTTAAAAAAGTTTTCTTGCAGTATCCAACTATATCATCAGTATACCTCTGAAAATTATTTCATTAGAAACAAGACATTAGCAATTGCGCTACATCAAAACTTGCAGACAATAGTAATTTAAATTTTATCTACTAGAAACAATATTTGGAATAGAAGGAATCAGAAATGTCTACTAAGTTTAGTGTTCAACTAATTCTTTTTCTTTAGGTGGTGAGTTTACACGGCAAACAGAAGTAACTTTTCTCCGCAACAATGAGAAGCTGGTTGTAAAGCAGAAATTCAGTGGCATTGATGAGCATGGTCACCTTACCATCAGCACAGAAATGGAGGGCAGAATACCTGAGATCCCATCTGGTTCCTCAGTCCATATAGAGCCATACACTGAACTCTACCACACTTCCAGTTCTGGTAAGATTTCATAAGAATTAAATTATAAGAAAGTGCAAAAAGCAGAGACTAAGACGATCTGAAAAAAATTCTTTTATTCCCTTTTTAGCAAGTGTATTTAGGACCCTTTGACTTATAGAAAGTTGCTTTTTGCCTCTTAGGAAAAGATTTCAAAAGAAGGTGGATTTTGAGTGGGACAATGGAAATATTTCTAATCTTTAAATTGAAAAAATACAAGTTTAACTTTCTCTGAACTGATATTTGCAAAACACTCTCAATTTCCCTTTTTGTTGGCCTTGTTTTTATGCTGATGATGGCAGCGTACAAGTTGCAGAGTTTTTTTCTGTATGTCCACAGCCCTTTAGCAGGAGTTGTACTGGTGTATATCTTCTTGTGGCAATGTCATTAAGTGAGCTTTGATCTTGTCTGAGACGAAACCAATTATTTACCACTATGTCTCATGTAAACTGCATTACAATGACTCTGCAAGCATTTATCAGTACTATTTGAGCTGAATTTGAACAACCAACTGGAAAATTAGGAACCTCTTAATTCCCTTATCAGTTTCCTACATTGTCTCTTCAGTTCTTCTCTCTTCTCTCTCTCCTTTATCACAGATCCTAGGTTTCCTAAGAGAACCGTCCTTCGTTCACTATTTACAGGGCAATCTTCTTTTGCTTAGTTATTTTGCTTTCCTCTTCCTGGATAAAATTACAGGTGTTTCAATATAGAAAGGAAAGAAGTGAGGTTGGAGTGTTGCTGCTGGCTAGCCAGCCCAGCTGTCAAAAAGCAATACAGAGGAAGCAGCCTTTGGTGCCCATGAATACTAGAAAGACTGTGCTTTGCTCCAAGGGTGCACTTTTGGTTGCTAGAGATAGCTGAAAATGGTGTAGTGGCATCATCACAGCCTTATATTCACTAATGTCTGGGTTTGGTAGCCAGTGATGAACCCCCTTGTGCTTTGCCTGTTGTTAAGGACTGGGAGGAGGAGGAGGAAGTGGAAGCAGCAGGAAGCTTCTGCTTTGTGCTGAACAACTTCAGAGTTTGGGCAGCATCTGGTCTACAGAACAGCTGTCTACTTGGCAGAAATGCTGTTCCCATGGAGGTAGAGCCAGAGGCTGGAGGGAGGTGTCCTTCAGGCCCGATTTGATTTACCAGGACTCAAACAGCTGCTATTCTGCTTCCCTATGGCATATCTAATGGACTGTTACTGAGCAGAAATCCAGATTTTGCCAGCTGTTGCAAGTGGATTGATACAGGTGTGTTCTGGTGTCCAAACAAAGAATACTGGTGTTCTGAGGACCTTTCTGTTGGTGGGAGGATCCACAAGCCCAGATCTTTTTCAAGAGTTTTGTTCACAATTTTTCCCCATATAGAAAACTGTCGTGAAGCCTACAGGAGCTCTCAGACATGCAGCTTCTTCAGGGCTCTATTAAAATCCTAGGCTAATAGCCTATAATGAACTAAAAGTGGATGTAGTTTAGGCTGGTGAGGTGGCTCTTGTCCTAGCTTGGAGGTGTGCTATATAAATCCACCTAAAGGAACCTCTGGGTTTGCTTCATTGAATTTTCCTTTCATTACTTGGAAGCCCACAAAGTAAAGTTAAATTTTTTAAATATGTCAAAATAAATCAAATTACTCATTTCTCAAAGCTGTGATACCTGAGAACAGAATAAGAGTGCTCAAGTGCTTGTTCCTTTGCATGGAAATACATCCACTTCCATAGCCTCTTGCCTTTGAAATTCCTATTTGCACTACACAGACTGCATCCCAAGTCTACAGATAGCATTTGACAGAGTGCTTTTGATCTCTGCTCTGATCAGTGTGTTTGCTGTCATGTTGTAGTGATCACTTCATCGTCCTCGAGGGAGTACACAGTGACAGAGCCAGAAAGGGATGGAGTCGCTTCCACGTACACGGGTGCCTATCAGTGGCGCCAGACCATCTCCTTTGATGAATGCATCCATGATGACTCCCACCATTCTGCTCCTGCCACTCAGCAGCTCTCAGTGGACAGTGTGTTTGTCCTGTACAACAGAGACGAGCAGATCCTGCGATACGCCATGAGCAATTCCATCGGCCCCATCAGTGGTATGTATCAATTGCAAATTTTGCTTTTTCTCTTTTGTGAGTAATTAAGAGCAGTCATCCATTTTTTTTAGCCTGCCCTAGCTGGCTGTTAATGAGCTAAATTAATTAATTTCATTAGGTAGTAGCAGTCCAGATCCACTAGTGAAGGAGAGAAATGGGACTGTTGAAAGTTTGTATTTTTACTTAAGAAAGAGTATTTAAGTGATGCTCTATTCTTGAAATTCACTGGGGTTTATGTCTAGTTCCTTGAAATACTCTCAATATACCATCTTGAATCTATTCCCACTTGGATGGATGGAGTATGGTGTTTAACTAATTTGCAGTTCCTCTATTAATTTTTTTTTTTGGCATCGTCAGAGAAGAGAGCAAAAGAGGGGAATACGATTTATCATTGATGAGTTTCTATAACTTATCTTGAAATATGGCACTTTATCTTTGAATTGTAGGCTGCTTATGAAAGGTGTTTTTTTGGATGAGCTATCCAAGCTTGCACTAACATCAGAAAGAAAGCAAAGAGACAATTTGAAAATGCACACCAGATGAGTATAAAAACAGGCTGTGCTCACTTTTGTTTGTTACAAAATAAAGTTCTGCTAATTAAAATGAATAAACCAAGCTTCTAAGAATCATGTTTTGAGTCTAGTGTCAGTGACTGGAAGATGAATTTTCTTTCTGTCTCGCTCCTCAGAGACGTTTTTGTGGCTCTTTTTTAACTCAGTAGTCCTTTGTACAAGTAACAAGGAATACAGGTACTATTAAATACTTATCTAAGATTGGTGTCCTGCATATCACCTGCAAGTCCCTTTCTTCCTGATGCAAAAGTGCATTTCCTTGTTTAATGTGCATTACAAGCAACCTCCTTCTGGGCCTTAACTGAGTGCTATTACTTGGACAGAGTCATCAAGGCTAAATAAGGTCTCTCTTGCCAGATGGTTCTGCAGATATTAACCGGAATCCTTGCTACACTGGTACTCATAACTGTGACACCAACGCCGTGTGCCGTGCAGGAACTGGAAATCGTTTCTTCTGTGAATGTTCGATCGGCTTCCGTGGAGATGGAAACGTTTGTTATGGTATCAGAAGGCTTCCATTCATTGAGAAATGAAAGCTAATGTAGAATTTATTTTCCTTGGGGTATATTGACCTTCGGGACTAGCCCTTCCAGCAAAATGAACTGCCCTGAGAGGCTGGTTTTAAGGTTAGAGGGTTGCTGGGCTACCTGATGTATCTCAATAATCAAAGTAAGCAAGTTTGACTGTCTTGAAGAGTATGTTTTCCTAGCTGGCAAAGCATCTTTCCCACCCAGTTTGTCTTTTTATAAAACATGTGGGAACTTAGTCGAGAGAAATTTACTGTGATGCAAGCTCTGGTTAAAATGAGTCAACTAGGTTAAAAGTTCTCAAGGGAGATGAGAAATAGGAAATGCACATGTAGACAGAGCACAGATATGTGCAAGTCATTGAAATCATCTTTTTATGATCTGCTTTGGAAATCGTTTTCTGTTCAAAAAGACTCATATTTCCCACTTCTGTCTAGCTCTTCTTAGTGTATTTGGGTTTTGCCTTGTAATCAAATCACAGCACTAATACTCGTTTTCAAGAGGCAAAAGTGTGTGTTAAAGAAATGTCATCCCTATTACCTAAAGAAGTTTTGGGGGTTTTTTAAATCCAAAGCACAACTCTCCTTTCACTCCAACTCTTTAATCAACTTGCAGATGAAAACAACAGCATCACACTGTCCCTTCCAGTCCTCTGATGCTGTGAGCTGGGCAGCAGTGGATTAGAGATGCATACAGACAATGAAAGAGGAAGCCTTTCCTAGAGCTCATGCTCCCCCAGTAGTTATCATTGCTTCTGATCACCTAAGGCTGCACTTTCTTCAGCTCCTCTTTCCTCTCCAATTTCCTGTGCCTTCCCCTTATTACTCCATGATAGAGTTCTTCTGGTTTGTTTTCTTCTTTTTGGTGCCAATTAGCTGAGGGCACAGTTACCTCAAAACTTATTTTCAGGTTATTAATATCTCTTAAGAGGTATGGTCTATCCAAGGTGTGGCCTAAGTACAGAAGACTACTATTAATCAATAGTCCCCCAGTTTCTGTTTTTCTGGCATGCGTATTAAATGC
>QWTY01036234.1:5096-30139 GCA_008033365.1 Pseudorectes ferrugineus | reverse complement strand
AGAGAGGAGGAAAGCAGCCAGCAGCCCTGCAGGTTCCAGTAGGGAGACAGAGGCAACACAGCTGCAGGAATGGAACTGGATTCCCCATCTTCTGATGTTCATAAGACAAGCCCAGATGTACTTCAATCTAACACGGCTTTTGGGTTAACAGTGCATAATGCTCCAGCTGCGTCCCACAGGAGGTCACACTGATCTGTCTAATGGGCTCTATTACTCCTAAAACCTTACAAGTTGGTATTTGGATTAGCAAGCTCCTTTCCAGTGTCACATTTCCAGGTATTATACTGTGTGAGTGGTTTTAAAATAAAAGTCTGTGGTAAATGGCCACAGCCAGCACTGGATGGATCATTTTGCAATTCAGTATTAGGGCACATGAAACTTTGCCCTTGGCAACTTTTTGGTTTTTCAGGGTTTACCATGAAAATCAGAGCACAGAACATTTCATGAGCCTATTTGCATTAAAGACTCCTGGTTACTTGCACGGTACCTGCAAAAGCTTCTTATTTCTGTGACTGGACCAAAGCCTGGGTGAAGCTTCATGTGTTGTTACACTTCTGGTACAGTCAGACCCCAAGCCCAACCTCTACATTTCTTTGTTTTGCCATTGTTTTTTTCTTAACATCATCTTAGCCCATAATTTTATACTTAATATTCAGTTCTTTTTAAAAAAGTAACAACAGAAGTGCTCAATAGCACATTTAAGAGGATATTCAAATTTCCAGTGTTGTCAGTGGAAGGAATCATTCCTTGTTCCTTCTGAGTGCAGAATGACCCAAAAGAAAATAATATTTTCTAAGGATTTCAATTAAAGTCAATATGACAGCAAGGGAAATACTGCTATTAGCTGCAGGAATGAGACCTTAGGGATTTTTGGTCAGCTGAGGTGGTTTCAGAAACCTGAAACTGCCGGACATGGGCACCCAAGGCACCTCCAAAGCAGAACCATCCAGCAGAACACAAACGGTGGAGGGAACATGGGTGTGGTCTGACAAAAGCTGAGAGCAACTTACAGGACACGTAGGTTTTTGAGTCCCCTGAAAGCACCTTCTGCAATATGATTGATGGAATTGTGGCTCAGCCGTAGCATGTGCAGTCCCCCGAGGTCTGCCAGGCTTCCCTCATCCAGCCTTGTTAGGTTGTTGTAGGAGAGTATCCTGAGGAAAAAAAATATAACAACAGCCCTTGTCAATCCACCTGCTGTTTTCCAAACTCCTCTGTGCCAACCAGTGCCTGCCTCCCACAACCACCTTACACGAGGTGAGGTACTGGGTGCATATGTAACAGCTGGGTGAGGAAATAAGACTGCAGCCCACAAGTATTGCCACAAGACACCCATGGGGAAGCCTGGATGATGCTAAGGGAGCAGGAGGCACTTGGCACCCAGCTATGGGGAAATTTTCTGTGCAGGCTACAGAGAGAGGCTGCCCCAGAAGTGACCGAGAGTGACAACCCAACACACACACACAGAGTCAGCTATGGCAGGGATGAGCTTCTCCTGCTCCCATGCAGCTGGGTGAGGGTCTGGGAGCACCACCCCTCTGTGCCCACAGGTACAGGCAACACTCAGATGGCTGCATTCAATCCTCACTCCCATTTGGACTCCCTCCGAGGCTTACAGGGCAAAGCAGGCCCTGTTCCCCACGCCTTGCGAGGTGCAGAGTGATGTCACACAGATGGATTTTGGAGTTCACACATGCTCTTGGCAGGGTCCAGCCTTCTGTACTCAGGAGGTGTCTTATCGTTCTGCACTTGTGCACAGCGAGCCCCAGGCTCTGGGTGTGGGTGCCTCCGCTCCACCCCAGTCCAGAGCCAAAAGCATTTCACCACAAGGCAATTGAATGCTTCCTTTCACGCACAGAAAGGAGGTGTCTGTTGTAAACCAGCCACCTTTCCTTCCTCCCAGTCCCCTTTGTCAAGGAGCATAGTTCGCCTTAAATCCTCTCCACTTACAAGAGACTATTGGAGAGTTGTTTTTTTTCCTAGTTTTCCATCTATCTCTTCCCCTTGCCTGTATTATCTCTGGTGTGGGAGATTTTTTTTTAAGCACTACTCCTGTTGCAGTTTGGAAGCTGGCAGGAAGGCAGCTGCTTTTCTCTCCCAGCAAGGTGCAGATGGGGCCTCGGAGATGTGACACTGAGGGCAGGCCTTGGGAAGCTCCAAGCCACTGCAGCCACCTCACACACTGTGCAACCACCTTCTATCCAGAATAAAGCCCTGCTGTGGAAGGCCAGCTTGGATTGTTGAATGAGGGGCCTCTCAGAGTAGCAGCAGGCACCAGATTTTCAAAACAACCTTCTTAGTGACCAGGGAGTACAACTCACTTCAAAAGATGTGAGGGTTTGGGCTGCTCAGCTTTTGAAAAAGTGGAGTTAGGCAGCTTTGAACAAGCACTGAAATCCTTCACTGTACAGACAACAAGAAAAAAAATTTCACTGAGTTTCAAACCTCCAAATTCCTCTTCTAGTACTGCCTGTTAATGAGTCTGCTTAAAAATGTGTCTAGGGCTTGCATGAAACTCACTGCAAAGCCAAAACCTAAGTCAAAACAGACACATACTCCAAAGAACTGAGAGTGTCATTTACTTGGCAAACGTGCTGTCTATCTTTTAGCTGTGTGAGTGGGCAGAGGGCAAGCTCTGGAGAAAATTCAGCAAAGATTAATGAGTTTCAAGGTATGGGACAACATACTTTCATTCCTAAAGAAGCTATAGTGTTAGTTATGAAGAACTGGCATCTGGTCAAAATTATGTCCTCACCTGCGATTAAAGAATTTGGCTTTAAAAAAAAAAAAGTTCAAAAGTAATCCTAAACCTGACTGAGAAAATATATAGTTCCTTTTGATTCTACACATAAGAGTTCCTGCCACAACTGGTGAAGGCACATTCCCTCTGTTCTGATGTCACCCCAAGATGGACAGACAGCAGCAGCACTTGGAGGCTCTCTCAGCGGTGTCACCACACGGAAGGTTCCAGGAGCTACTGCACCTGGCAGTGGCTTCTTCAACATGCCAAGGCTCTGCTTCCTGCCACAGGACAGGCCAGTTTGCAAAACATCAGGTTTCCCCCCTCAGCAGTGTGGATTATCTGGCTGAGGGAAGCCAGCAGATCTCTGCTGCTTCCCTGACCTTGGCATCTCTCTACCAGTGAGAAATCACTGGAATGAATAAATGGCAATGTTTGTCTACACAACCCTTTTGGCAAGAAATGGGAGAGCAGCTCCCTGAGCACCATGCCAAAATTGGTGCAGAAAGGGGTTAACCAGAACCCTGTTGTGCAGCTGGGGCTGCTGCTGCCAGCCTGCTCTGGACCAGGTACATCTAACATACTTCATTCCCATTGACCAAGCTACAGGTAAAAAGGGAGAGACCCAGCAGCCAAGCCACCATTTACCTCTGATGAAATCCTGTGCTCCCACTGTGGTTTTTTCCATGATGCTGATGCTCTAGCACCTGACTGGTGAATACAATCAGCCCTTTCTCATGCTCATAACAAGGCAAGAGCTTTCTTTCCTTGTCAGCTTTTACATCGGACCAGAGCCTTGGGGTCACGTTTTGTCCCAGCAACTGAATGAGAGACAACTCCTCCTTCAAATGACCAACTCCCTCCTTAGAAGACTTTAAAAATTCATTCCCTGTACAACCACAGTGTTTTCTGGTAACTGAAACCCAGTAGATTTAGCAACAGTGGAGGTGAGCAAGGATCTTTCAATGAGGAATGAAACATACACAACTAACAAAGTGCACGAGTCAGTCTAGATGTATCTGTGGCTTCCTTTCCTCACCCTTGAATTTCAGCACAGACCTCTCCTACAGGTACTCTCTGGCTGTGGGAGTTTCAGTTTGGAGATCTGATGGCTCCCTGCAGCAGCCTTACCCTAAAGGCAACACCTGCAAGAGCTTGTAGTACTTTGCAGGGATGTGCTGACACCCACACAATCGCCCTTCTCATCTCTGTGACTGCGTCTCCGGCCTCAAACTGCAGCACAATCCTGCCTGGCAGATCAGGCACACCCCAGTGGCTCACACCAACCGGGCATTTTCCAAATCTACCCCATCCTGCACCAGCATGAGTGAGGCCTGCACCTGAGTTTCTGCACTTACTGCTTCTAAGACAGGACAGCTCACTGTTAGAACTGCATGTTGCACGAGATCCCAACCCATACCCGAGAAAAAGGACTAGGCACGACATGCAACCTCCAATCTAAACCTCGAGGGTTTGCAAGACAGTGTCAGGTAGAGAAGACAAGCTTAGCTGTCCCTAAAAGTTCTGACATTGGCCTCGCAAGGTGCAGATGGGCCTTACCCATCCCATCTAACCCAGGCTGAAATAAAGCTCAGCACACGCACCAGATATTTGGTCCTGAGAGCAGAAAGCTCTCAGAGCTGTGCAGTGCAGCGATCTGCATTTGGCTGTTCCAAGGATTCAACTGTAAGTGCCTTGGCAAGGCAGGTTCCCCTTTTTCTGATGCTTCAGATTTTAACAGACCACAGAGCACAGTTCCAGTTCTGATCTGTTGCCTTGAAGATCTCTCCATTAACACTGTCTGAATCTAGCAAAATATCATGTGAGGATCTACACGCAAAGGAACTGCAGCTGTCCACAGGCATGGGCAGTTCTGCAGCAATTTGAAAAATTAGGTAATTAAACAATCATGCATGTATTTCACTAAAACCAAAAATAAAGTACTTCCTTGTGCCCCCAAAAAATAACCCACGTCTGAACGAATGATTTGGGTTCAACAGCAGATCACAGGGCTAGCATGTTAATTCTAAACTTAAAGAAATTACATGTGTCGTGTCCACCTATCTCTGAATCCACAGCCCTAAAGTTTCGGGACTCACAGCTGAGTGGGCAGATACCAGCCTCTAGTTGTGAGAGCAGAGCGAGGCCTCTGGCAGCAGGAAGCTGCTTTACCATACTGCTTTTTGGTGGCTAGGAGAATCCCAAACAATGTCTAACATTTCCCTGCATCAAGCAGAATGAATTCCAGTTCCACTGACCACGTGTCAAGTTCTCCAAAGAAAAAAGTGAATCTTTCCACAGTCCCACCGAGGGGATGACAGATCCTTCTGTAAATACTGCAAGCACCCATGTATGTCTTTTCAAAAAGGCATTAATCAGGGCCACAGACCCAAAAGACACCCTTGTGGGGCTGCCCTCAGCAGCAAGGCTTTCCTTCATTTATCAGGCTGTATTCACAGCTGGAAACCTCAGGAGAGCAAAGCCAATGTATTTACTCTACAACAACTGAACCCTACAGGAAAGATAAAGTGTAAACAGGAGAAACAAGGAGAACTGCCTTTAAAGGGCCAAATCTTTGCTGCTTGAAAGCATGATTGTTCTTCGTAAATACAGAGGATAAAGCAAAGCTTCCTTCAGGCTGTACAGTTATTATATGGCAAGTTACAAGTCTCGTAACTCGCTAGCTAAAAACGCTGGCAAGCCACAGCTCACAAACTCTCCAGGTCTTTTGGCACTGTGCACTTTTAGTGGGTTCTAGCCTTTGTTTCTGGTGCAAATGTATTTTAACCAGGTGCTCTGAAGGTCATAACACCATAAATAACAAGGGCGTCACTTAGGAACCTGCAGTTCCTGCATTTCTACAGGTTGATACAGTGGGAGCTGTAAGCCTTGAGAAAATTCCTTACTCCCGTCTCTCCTGCCAACATTACACAACACAACAGAAACCAACTTACAGCTCATGCAGCTTCTGGCAGAAGCTCCAGCCATCGGGGTTGATGCGGGATATGGAGTTGTTGCTGAGGTGAAGCTGGTGCAGAGAGGAGAGGCCATAGAGAGAGCCACTGTTCACTTCTGTCAGGCTGTTATATTCCAGGTGGCTGTGGAGAAAAATCAGAAGGAACTGACAGATAAGCATCACTGGTCAAATGCTGAAAGCATTTCCAAAAAGAACTGGGATTTTAGCCATTCTTACACACCTTCCTACGCACCCATGGACATATGCATGTACACCTTCCTACATACCCATGGACACATGCATGTGTGGGCATTTCTTGTCAAACAAAGGATAGAAATTCAAGGACAACACAAAGGACATGCCCAGAAGGAGATGTGACTGCAGAGAGAAGCTCCACTGCAAATCAACTGGGCTTAAAGCATCCCATTCAAGTTTGTATTTGCAGAGTCTCAGTTGTGTGACAGCAGCACCCAGAAACATGCTGTCTTCATCACCTGGGACCTCGCAAACACACCTGGAAGCCAAGCGTGTTGGAAGCTTCAGGTATTTCTCTGCAATGACTAATCAATATTCTCTGGTATGGAAAGAAAACATCACCGAGAATGGCCAGCTTGGTTTCTAGGTATCCCAAGAGGTAGAATAATCCTGTCTGCAACACAGTTTCCATGTATCAGTCAAAACAAATTTGCAGAAGCCAGATATTTAAAGACCAATTGAGATCAATGCTGATTGTCCAAATCGTCAGACTTTCTAAAGAATAGTGTCACAGCTTAAAAAACAATGCTTTTTTTATTGAACACCTGGTGAAGCAGTGAGCTTTTGTAAACTGTGGGTCAACTAAACAGTAGCTGCTGCAGCAGCTCTGAGCATGCAGGGCAAAGAAAGAAACACAAGAAGTGGCACAGGTGCCCACAGGTCTCTGCTAAAATGCAGAGAAGGATGTGACAGAAGCTGAAGCTGAGGCTGTTTAAGGGAAAAGAGCCCATTTCTCCAACTTACAGAACTTGCATTTTGGCTAGACCCCAGAAAGCCCCATCAGTCAATTTGCTGATGTTGTTGCGCTGGAGCTTCAGGACTTCCAAGCTGTCCAGTCCCTGGAACGTCAGGCCTTCAATCAGGCGGATGCGATTCCGGTTCAGCTCCCTAAAATCACCAAGGCCATAGAAGTTTATTAAACCCCAGTCCTTTCTCACGAAGTCATCTGTGCAGCACACAATGGGGACAGCAATGCCAACAGCTCCTCTGTCAGTGGTTCCCAGGAGACAGCAGAAGAGCACCGGAAACTTTCAATCCCAGAGCTATCCAGGGAAGGCAGCTGGGTGCGATCGCTTAAACAAACTCACCCTGGGACAGACTTGCACTACAGAGAAATCACAGAGTGCAGCAATTCCTCTTCATCCCTCCTCTCTCTGCATTTCTTTTCAGCCATTGATCCTTCTCATCAATTTTCACACTTCATCCTCCCTCAAGTGCAGACACCATTTGAACCAGAACGGTCAAACATCAGCATGATTTCCCTTACAACCCATTGTTTTTACAGGACTTGTAATTGTCCAGTAAAAATGTGCTCTGAAACATGCAGGTGCCCCAAAAGTGTGGGCCCAAGACGAAACTTTATGGCCAAGTCTGAAAGGAAAGCTTTCAGTTCCCCTGACAAATGTCACATTTTTTTTCTACTATCAGAAACTAATAAAGAGTGAAAGAAGTTGTTTCCAATAACAATGTAGTCTTAGTATTTTCTGTATACAAAGGTTTCCAGCCTAGTTCATTAAATTTCTTTTTAGTTTCCCTGGGTGGGGAAGGATCCCTAAATTTTGGCAATATCTTTTTTCTGAATAGCAATATGAACATCATCACAGCACACTTTTACCAACCTATACCAGTCTTATGGATTGCTTGACTCAAACATACCAGGTGAAAATCCAGTTGTGTAAAGTCAGTGGAAAACTTCAACACAATGCACTAAAAGCTGAAGCTGGAGCTTTTAAAATTGATACTTTTCCACACATACAAGATTAAGCTAAGGATAGTTCCCTCTTCAGTGTTTGTGTTGTGGAAAATGGTGGAGGTTACAACATCCGAACTTGTTTTGGAAAAGATGAAGAAGCCATAGAGACTTTAAGCTTACTTTTCAACTGCCTAAAAAAACAATGTTGAACTTGCACTCAAGTTGAATGTAATTAAAGTCCAGTAAGCAATAAAGATTTTGCAGGCCTAAAGTCCCTTGTCGTACTGCACTTCCTGGGCTATTAGTGAAACAGGCTTTGCCAGAAAAAGAACTGTACACAAATTCTACAACACACCAATCTGGATAACTTGCAATTCATTCATGTTTATTTGCAGAGTTAAACAACCGGCTCTGAGGCTGTCATTAAGAGTACCAATTATTCCATCTCTCAGTGCAAACTGTGTTCCTAAACAGACTGAGTTGTTTTTATTACAGTTCTGCACATGATGCAGTCAAACACAGTGAATTAGAAGCCCTCACTCCATGGACAGCTGAGAGGCAACAGACTTTTCAGATGCATATGCTATTGTGTCCCCCTATCCAATCCCAAACTGGCCATAAATCCTGCATGTATGCAGACACAAATGCACACACACTCCTTGGGCACACCCTGGCTTAAGGATTTGTCTCTCAGTCAGGAGGTTGCCACTTAGAGGTGCGAGTTCCAACAGCATTTGTGGACTTCATGACAACAGACAGAGGTGGACCTCCTGCCTATGAAAGCTGATGGGAAGATTGCAGGGAGCCTCAGGCTGGGCCCGTGTCTCCAACAGCAGCAGAAGGGAAAAGCTCAACCATTAGTGCTACTTTTTTACACATAAAGCCTGTTTAGAGCTGCAGATGTCTGTGTGTCCCCATGCCGGCAGAACAACAACCGTGTGTGTGTTAACTCATCTGAGCTGCAATTTTCTCTGCCCAAATATCACCTCACAGTTTAACAGCCTTCCCTCACTGCTTTTTTATTGCCACATAAAGATACCTGTGTGGTCTTGAAACACTAACATGGCAGCTGAGTTCTGTCACTCTCAATAGAAACATCTTGCAAACCTCTCTTGCACCACAGACACCAGCAGCTTGCAAGGGAATGGATTTGTCTCACTCTGTCAAGTGCAAAAGATGCTGATGTCTGCTGCAGCATCCCTCCCTCCCTCCCTCCCTCCCCACCTGATCCAGATAATGGCCTGAAAAGCCAAGAGTTACAAGACAAAAAGGACCCTCTCCCAGTGTGTCTTACTAGAAGAGGACTGTTTTAGAGTGGATTCTATATTTTATAGATAGTAGGTGAGGAAGGGTGACATTTGGTGTGCATATCCCCAGGGACATTTTGTCTCCATAAAGTGTGGCTGAGCTTAATTGAAGTGGACATTTGTACTCACAGTTGTATTAGCCTGGGCAGCCTGAATGCCTTGACAGGAAGCTGAGTGATCCTGTTTTTACTCAGACGAAGTGTTAGCAGGGACCGTGACAGGCTATCAAAAGCACCAGGCTCCAGGGTGCTGATTCTGTTGCTCCCCAGGTAGCTGCAATAAATCACAGCAGAAAAATGAACAGTTCTGTCAGAAATCACCTTTTATCAGCATTTAGTTGGTTTCCAGACAAGCTGGTGAAACTACAGAGATGGGTTCAAACCAGCTGGATTTCTGTCTGCACAAAGGGCACAGGGCCTTTCCCAGAGCCTGTGATGAATGTGGAGAATTGCTGGGCACTTCCAAAGAGCTCCCTGACATCCTCCTACTTGAACAAGGCAATCAGGAGTGGAAGCCAGAAACTGGAGATTATTCCAGTGCAGGATGATGCTATTCATTCCCCATTTTTCCCTCAGTATCTGTCTCAGAGGTCTTTCTTATTTGGATCCTAGTCTTAGCCACAGGGGGCTGTTTTTGCAGGACAACAGGCAAACATCAGTCACACCACCACTCTCTTACACCCTTCTGCAACCAGGAGCAGAAACTTGGGTGTAAACTTTAATGCAGGCAGACTATTTGCCTGCACCTCTTCAAAGGTACCTAAAATACAGATTGTTTTATGTCTCTCTGAATATGCAAACATACTGTTGGGAGGGTGTTACTCTGCTTGACCCCATTTTCTTCAAATAATCAGAGACATTTCTGTTCTCAATATTCAGAAGCCACTTTAATGATGAAATAGTTGTTCTCTCTCCACTCTTCTAGATGCACATGGGTTTGCAGTTGTAAAGACACCCACACCTGAAGGATGAAGGATACCTTTTCTCTGCAACACAATTAATAATCTGCATTCTTTATAGTTACATCAGAAACCAAACAGCACTCAAAAAATAACCTGACAATAGTTGACAATGTGCTGCCTTCTAACTCTCCTTTGCACTTAAAATCCTGACAAATAATCCCATATTTCTTATGTTCATTACTTCTTTTTTTAAAGGTTTGAGGCCCTTTTCTCTGCTGTGGTAACTCAACAAAAGCAGTTCCCAACAAGAAAAACTCACAGCTCCTTTATGTGAAGTCCCTGTGGAAAGCAGCCGTTTCGGATTTCCGTGATGTCATTGAAACTCAGGTCCAACGTTTCCAGGGTAACGTAGGGCTGCAGTTGACTGCCTTCAATGCTGCGGATCCTGTTGTGATGCCTGAAACAGTCAGGAGGAGAAAAAGAGACTATTTAGTTCTCTTAGAAAAACAGAAAGAATATCTGAGGCTGCAGCGGGCCCCCAGGCTGGCCCCGGGTTTGTACACTCAGAGTTATGGTGACTTTTCAACAGCTGTCTGAGGAGAAACCCATTCCAGAGAGACATTCCCTAATCCCCTCGCTGCTCCTCTGGCTAGAGACCAGCTCACGGGTATCTGCAGGCTTCCAGACACTTTTTCCTTCTACAGAACGATTGACTCCACTCATCAGTTTTTCTTCCATTGATCTGGGCTTGTTCTCCTACAAGCCTGCACTTCCAAACTGGATTTGTTACATGCAAGGACTACAGGGCTGGTTTTGAATCCCAAAGGCAAGGAGTGCAGATCAGTGGTTTAACCAACCTGCCAAGGCTTTATCCAGAGAATGCGACTTTCAGAGAAGGAAACAAATAAGTAAATAAAAACTCAACAAAAGTTACATAACATTCTTAATTTCTACGGATTCTTCTGAAAATTCCCAGCTTTGCACTATGTTACAACAATTTGTAACACACAGAAATAAGAAGGCTTGCAAATGTTCTTGCAGGCGTTTCCTCATCTTTTGCTACTTTTGTCCCACTGTAGGATTAGGACAACTGTGCAGTACCAGTGCCTGCCCAAGCACCGACTGCAGGATCAGAGCCTGCACTGATCACCTGTGTTTGCTGCCTTACCAGGACAGCCTGAGGGATTCAATCTAAGGTTTTCCTTTAGAGAAGGTCCTACCAACTGCCCTCAGGGTTTCCACAGCCACCAAACAGTTAAATACCTTTAGACTCAACAAGGTTTAAGTAAAAACCACCCCCCCATCGAGTTCTTTCCTCTGACTCCTTTCTGGCCTGAGTCAGTAGAGAACAGTAATCAATTAAAAAAATACATTGTGCATTAGTCACAGGAGGCAGAGCACATGCCTGATGTGAATTTAGACCAGTCACTGATATTACTGGCAAGGCTGTGAGTGAGGCACTCCAAACAGAGACACTCACCAGACACTTGGGAACTTGCTGAATAATAAGAGATAGTAGAGAGAGTTCAGACAAGTCCTGTGCCTTAATCCATCCAGCTACCTACTGGGTAAGCTGAGGAGGGGAGAGCAGCCAGTGAAAGCACTCCTGAATGCAAATCCCAGCTCCCCTGACAGAGCATCAGCTCTTTGAAACAAAAAACTGAGGGATGTCCGACCACAGCCTTCCAGGCACTGAAGCTTACAGCTGTTTAGGAGCCCATCTTCGCCAGCTTCACCCCACTTCAAGGCTCTCCCGGGGGTTCAGACAAGCCCCTTTCAAAGAAAACCTCCTCCCTTTGGCAGAAAATGCCAGCAGCACATGGCAAGGGACCTGCTCCCCACACCGTGATCTGCTCCTTTACCCTCCCTGTTATTAAAACCAGATTGTTTCACCACAACATTTGCTGGTGTCCGCAACAGGAAGAGTGTAAAATCTGCAACCCCAGAACAATTTGCTTTTGGGAGACTCACCCTTTAAACAGCCAGCACATGGCCCTGGCTTAATGCTGGGGAAACAGGCACAGAAACACCACTTTGACTGAAGAGTTTAAATGATAATTAATTCAGTGCAGGCCCAGAAGACATTGAGGACAAATTTTACAGCACTATAGCAGTGTGCTGCTAATACAATGCAACAAGGTGTCAAGAAAAATCAAAGGAAAGTAATAATTTATGTCTCCAAACTGGTTATTCCATGGGTTACCGGCACACAGGTCTCCACAACCACAAACTGTTTCACAGGCAATGACATGGCTGCTATCCAAATGACCAGTATTCATTTACAGCTGGGAATAAAGTCTGAATTTTCACATCCATGCACCTAGTAGAACAGAGGTACACTGAATTTATAGCATAGCAAGACCAAAATACAGGAAAAATCACTATACCCAGAATTTTGTGACCTCCATTAACTAAACACATGGGCAAGGGGAATTTCTTTCCCCCCAGGACTAGTTTCTTTTGCAATTAAGTCGATTAGTAGAATCACAAAGTTCAGAAATTTTAATCTTTTTTCCCTCCTCCAAAGAAGAGCGTCCATTAAATGTGTGTCCAAGCCTGATTCAGGAGAGAACCTCAACACAGACATAACTGAAAGCAAACCACGAGCACGTTTTCTGGAGCTCTCCTGAAGCAGGGGCTGTGAGTTCAGGTCTGACCTCATCTAAGCTGTGATGGCTGAGATGAATCTGGCTGTAAATTAACAGGAAATGAAGGCTTGTACAAACGAACATGGAGAATCTATAAATCACCTGACAATCCCTGCACAGGGCAGTTAAGTCTGCAAGGGACTGAGAGCACAGAGTGAATTTGGACATGAAATGCTCTTCAGAAGCCAATGTTATTTTTTTGGAGTATTAATATTTCTGTGCTTTGGTTGCTCAACATATATCCACTGTGCCTGCCTTCCAGATCTCCCAACCCGTCCCAGAAGACGGACTCGAAGAAGGGAAGAAAAGGACAGGAAAGAACTATTTTGTTTGAGCCATGTTCGCAGTTTCCAGGTGACTTTGGTCTGTTTGCCTCTTGCTTTTCATGTGCTGCAGCTGGCAGATGAGATGGATACATTATTTTACACAGGAAAAAAAACTGGCTCCTTTCTCTCCCTCTCCCCGTCTCCTTCAAACATGGGCTGACTCCAAATGTAACTCTCAGCTCCAAACACCATCCCGGGCCAGTCCCAGCTGGGGAATGTCAGACAGTTCGCTGCAAAGCACTGCACCCTCTCAAAGCACTGCACTTCAAACAAAGCCTGTGACTTTTCCTATACACAGCGTGTGATATGAAGGCAACATCGCCCAAACCTTTTACTAGCTTGATTACAATTTATTTTTCATTCTTTTGGTAAGAGCCCAAGTGTGATTTAACCCTTACTGTTACTACTTGGATCCTCTCAGCTCTCCCGCCTTTGTTCCCCTGTTCATCGCAAGGGTGTTTCACAGAAAAAAAAGACCAGGGATGTTATGAATTTGCCTCTCCCCTTTATCACTGACTGGAAAAGGGCTGGATTTTTCCCAACCACTTCACACTGGGTTGGCTTCAAACGTGACAGATCAGATTTTAGTACCAATTGCCGAAACCAGGCGTTAAAGCACAAATAATTGGTGCTTGCACAACCAACACCTCCAGGTGTCTTTTCCTCTCCCCACTCCTTAGGTATCACAGCCTGGAAGCAGCTTTCCCTGCCTCACTTCAGCCAGTGTTACCTCAAGAGTATACAATGACAGGGCTTCAATGTGAGATTGTGCAATTAGAGCCTGGAGTGGGAGCCAAGTCTCTTGGTTTCTATTCCCAGCTCTGGCACCGACTCATCTGCCTTGGGCAAGTTCCTTAACCCCTCTCTACCTCTGGCTTTCCAATGTGCATGGAAAAGGACTGTCCAGCTAGGATCATGCGGCCTTTGCGGAGGACTAAAAATCCGGAGTGAAAGAAGCTCAAGTGAAAAAGAAATCATAGGAACTCAGGAGCCTGTCCAAGTCCATTTAGGTTTGTTTATGAATATGGGAGGATCTGGCTAAAACAACTGAACTTCCAAGTTCATACCCAACGTCATTCCCAGAGACACCTCATCTGCAGCTAATGCAGACCTGGAGCTGTAACACCTCCGTGCCAAGCTAAGGTAACTCGGAGTCAGCAATGATCACTTTTACACTCTCTGTACACATGGCACTTGGTCAGGAACTTCTTCACCCTCGGGTCAGCACCAGCTGCAGCCGCAGAGGGAGGGGAGAGCTGGAGGGAGCCGCCCTCCGGCCCCTCAGTTTAACCCACCTGAATCCCGGTTCAACACCCCGAGGTAGCACGGCCTCTTAGCCCTTGCACTTTGCACCGCCCTTGGACAGACCCCTTGGGCTTACAGGAGATTTGGATTAACCTCAGCCAGCTCTTTGCTGAACCAAGCCCGTGAGGACCCTGTGAGGAAGCAAAGGCACGCTCTCTGCTCCTCCAGCCTGAGAAAAACAAGCAGAACGTTCCAGCGAAGCCAAAGCGTGTTTGGGTTTGCTCAGAGTCGGGAGCGAGCTGAAGGGGGTGGCAGGAAAATAACAGGTGGCGCAAAGTCAAAGCCTTGCAGCATTTCCAGGAATCTCAGCTTGAATTTTAGAGGTAAAGTTACACTTTAATCCCAATGCATTTCCTCATTGGAAGCGTCTTTGTGAATATTTATTTGATAAACAGGCTGTGAAACATTTTCCACCAGACCTAAGAGGGGAAGAATTCACCTTCCTCTTTGCAGCAAGCAAGGAGAACACCACTCAGTTTAATTTATACCGTAGCTTCAAACTCCCCACGTGAAATGGATGCAAAGAGCAGCACAAACACATTCCTTTGTTGTTTGAGCCACATTCACTCCCCCCAGCTGCTGCCCACTCGAAAGCTGACAGCGGAAAATCAAAGCAAGCAGACCCTTGGACAGGAACGCATGGGGGTCTTGGCTTGGGCTGATTTAAATACAATCAGCACAAAACCTCCTGGTTTAGACGGAGCTTGAATTAAGGCTGCTGTAGCTGCTGCGAGTCTGCAGTGCAAATGTTTGGTGTGAAGCGAGGCTAAAGGCAGGGAGAAGTCACATGCCTGGCCTTCATGTAGTGTCAGCTTACAGATCTGGCTGGGCTCACCAGAGAAAAAGGAAAGCTATAATACAGCAAACCTATTAAACCAGCACCTGTTATAGGCATCAAAAATAAAACTGAGCTTCTGAAGAGGGGCTCCACACCTCGGGCAGGGTTCTATTAATATGCCAGCACATTTTCAAAATTAGCGTATGAGGGAGATCACAGGACTAGAAAGAGAGAGATTTAAAAAGTTCAGGGTTTGGTTAGTATTTCCATAGTGACAAAGTATTGAAGAAACTAAATGCTGGAGCGAGAAAGAGTTATGGGGTTTGCTACTGAAGGACAGGCAAGGTTTGGTGTCAGAGGCTGGCCATGCAAAGAGAGGGACTTCAAAGGCAGCGTAACCAGAGATGGATCACATACACTGTGACTAATACATGCCTGGAACTACCTGCCCTCCTCCTCCTCAGCTCAGAGGAGATGGAGATCCAGTACTGATCCTCCTAGAAACACTGAAGAAGATCAAAGACATGAGTTCCTAAGCTTTCACCTCACATGATCTGCCATTTGATTTTAGCCCATCACTCACTACACAAACACAAAAAATAATAAATAAAATCATGGTTTCAGAGTAGAGTGCAATGCCTGAGCAATTTTCCTAACAGGCAAGAAGGGTGATAATCTGGAAGATGAATTTGTCTTTACAACAGCAGCAATATAAATGTTTCTGCTTTTCCTGGTCACCTTATTACAGTCAATAACCGAAGATCTCCTGAGCGATTTTTATTAACGTATGGAAAGAAGGAAGGCGAAGAATGTCATCGGGACCTGCACATCAGCTTTGACTCAAAGTTCAAACAATTTATCAGTGCAGAACTTCTTACATGGTTTTAACATGTTACTCCTAAATTTTACTTCCAAAGACTTATTTCAGAAAAATTTTTCTTCTCTACTGTAGCTTGTGAAATGTCTGCCTTGGAGTAGAGTGAAGCCGTCTCTGCAGCAGAAGATGAAGTAAACATGCAGGTGACATGCTGGAAGTCTGTGTCACACCATCCTCTAGTTCTTCACATGAGACCTTCCCAGAAAAACTGAACTGGCTGATGTGCATGAGCCCTCACACTTCTCAAGTGCTCTGGAAAGCCCCACTAGTTGTCTGACACTTTGCATTGTCTTATCAGCCGTTCCAGAACAATCCATGAGGCACAAGATTTTGGACTGTCACAAGAATGTGTATTTTTATCCAACACAAAACCAGTGTATTTGCTTATGGGAACTGCCCCACTGTCCTTTCAGAGTAAGGCTGCATGGGTTATTGTTCGGACAGGAAGCAAGGATGCATGGAAGCAGCCCCCACTTTTCTCAGATTCTCTGAATCACTCCTTCCCTGAGGAATCCTGGCAGATTCCCAGGCTGTCACAGATACAGCTCTGTTTGTTCAGGTGCTGGCTGCACACACAACAAGAGCAGAGCAGTGGCAGGCCAGGCAGCCACTTGCATTTTAGGGTCAGCCACACAAAAATAACCAACCCAAAAAACACGGCCTCCAAAAAGCCCAAAACCAAAAAAACAAACTCCAAACCACCAAAAAAAAGGCCACTTGCATAACTTTTTATGGATATCCAAACTTTCCCTTAAAGGTTTACATGCTCTACCTAAGACTGTAAGTCAGGATCTTCCTCTCCCTAGCACTCCTTCAAAAAAAGGTCTAAGATGCAGCAAACAAAATCCATGACCATTTTACACTGTTTTTCACTTAAAATCATATATAGGAATAATGCAAGAACAAGCTGATGGAGCTATTCCAACTATATCTAACTACAGCAGAAGATCTGAAGACAATTTCTTCATCTGCTGTACATCAGCTTCAAATCAGATATATTCCAAGGGGCTTTTATTTATCAGGTCATGTTCTCACCCTGTTTTGTGGTTTAGGATGGAGAAGCATGAGGCAAACTACCCCCAGCTACACACAGCTGGGACAAGACAGGGGGTTTAAAAAACAACCTGGGTTTTGGGGTTTTTTTGAAGGAGGAGGGGATGGAAAAAATGCAACCTTTCACAGTGAAGTGACTGTGTCTCTGTTCCAGGTCATGGATGTTTGGAGGCAGGAATCAGTCTGGGAGATGAGATTTGCTAATTCACCCCTTTGGGCCTGGGAGCAGCTGCCACCT
The DNA here is from genome assembly GCA_008033365.1 of Pseudorectes ferrugineus. NCBI lineage: Eukaryota > Metazoa > Chordata > Aves > Passeriformes > Pseudorectes > Pseudorectes ferrugineus. Next base: position 13,062 of record QWTY01036234.1, on the reverse strand, counting down.
GCAGAGGGCTGTGCTATGAACTCTATTCCCACAAGCAAACTCTTACTCACGCAAATAGTTCCACTGCAGTCAACAGGACTATTCATGTGAGCCCAGTGTGACCCAGGGGCTGTGTTTTCCCTGTCTATTAAAGGCTACTCTGTGGCCACTCACGGGACCAAGCTAATCTGCTTCTCCCATTGATGGACTGAAACCAGTGACCCTGTGCACTCCCAGTGGCCTCAGAGCATCCTTGTGCCTGGGGTACCCAACTACGGGCAGATGTTATCCTGCTGCCAGGCACACTCTCACAGCTCTTTCATAAGGCAGCCACATGGGTAAGAGGCAGGGATCAAGCATTCTCTTTAGAATCTGTCATAGCAGCTGGACATAAGCAAAGGCCTGGATCTGATGAGCAGTCATTAATGGGTTTTGTTGGGTTCAGTACGAACTGCATGAAGGAAAGCCTTTCTTCTGTTGTAACCAAAACTACCACATACCCAGTGAGATACAGATTCTCTTTGAATATTTCTACACTAGCACTGTTTATGTAAACTTTCTGACTTCTTACATGACCTTATGCTGTGTGCTAGATACACTGAGGTAAGTCATGTCATTTTTCAAAGCTCTCTCCCTCACTTTGATCTGCATTTCCTTTCACTGGACTTTGACTTGCCACCATATGATTTCGGATATTTTTTGCAATATACAACTTCCTAAGCCTTCAGCATTTCATTCCATTAAGAGAACAAAATGTGTGGGACAGGCAGGATTAGAAGTTAGTCATCTTTAAAACAAGGCTGTCTTATCTCTTCAGCAGATTACACAACCTGCTATGACATCAAAGCAAATTAAGATTCCTGAAGACAAGACAGTCTCTGTTATGGGCACAGTCCCCCCATCAGCAACTGGGTGGTTCTAAGAGGACCAGCTCTCTTCTGGTTACACTGGATGTTTCATCAAGATTGTGCTCTGCAGCAGCTTTTAAAATGATGCATTCACAAAGGGCACAGATCCATTAAACAGGCTGTGCAAAGCATCTCTCATTGTCTGGCACAGCTTCTCTGTAATGAGCCTCCCGAACTTTTATGAACTCAGTACCAGAGCACAACCTCATGGCCTCGTGTGCAGCTTGACCCCAAACCATCTCAGTGATTATTTGCAGAGCCCTGAGTGCATCCCTCGATGGAGGATGCACCTGCAAGGGTTGGGGCCAGGTATCTTCAGCAGGGGCTGCCCAACCGGTGATGCAGTTTGGCTGAAGGCACAAGGGAGGGACAGGATCTCTAAGCCACTGAGCACAATCCGTGCTGGTTTTGAAAGGGGCACTCTGCAAGCACTCATAGCTGTACTAGTCTTTCACCCCCTCCTCCAGCTCTCAGTCCAAACCACTGCTCCTGTCACTTCTCACATTCCCTGACCTCCATCTGGAGCAAGCACTGAGAAAGGCTGCAAAGGAGAGGAGAGGCTCTTCTGAGTGCTGAACTCTGCTAAGGAGGAGAATTGTCCTATGGGAATAGAAGGAAGAGAGTCATATAAGGTAAATGGCAGTTTTCATACAAGAATACAGGAAACCACAGGGCTCTGCACCAGCTGTCTGAATGGGGTCGTGGGGCTCAGCAGAGCCTCTTTGAAGGAAGGGCTGCATCAGTATTTGAAAGGGTTCATTCAGTTGCTGGCAGATGACAGTCAGGTCAGTGTTTCCATGCTCTACATCTCATATCTTTGGTCTGCTACTCTCTTGCTCTGCCACTGGCTTTTCCTCTTATGCTTCTCCTTCAAGGGCTTTGTTCTGCCACTGATACATGCCAGCCAAACTCAATTTTCTATCACAAATTCAATGCATAAGCAACCCCTTGAAGCCAAGAAAGAGGCCAGCTTCACCCCACCAGTTTGCTGCTCTGATGAGTTCCTGCTCTCCACAGCCCCACACTTGCTCAGGGCCCATGTCAGGGCTGCTGCCTAGGCCCCCCACCTTATCACTGGCCTCAAAGATGAGTCAGGTTTGTGATAAGGAAGAACAGACACCTAAAAATCAGATCCATCCCAGATGTCAACTGAACTAGCACAGAGCAGGGGCTGGAGCAGAGACAGCAGCCTCCTTTCATTTCATTGCACGCAAGTTTTGTGCTTCTAATCGACAAGGATGGCATTTCCATTTGAAAGCCAAGAAGGTCCAAAAGCACAGGGCATGGAGGCACTTTTATCCTTAAATCCTGATACTGACTTTAGTTTCTCTTTGTGTAATACATGATCAAAGTAAATAAGATCCACCACAGCCTAGAGAGCGCATGTGTTTTGTGGGTGGTTTTGTTTTGCTTTTGTCTCTCCACGGGAGTGAGGAGGGGAAAATAACACAAGTGGAGAAGCAATTCAAGTGCAAACCAAATGCAATGGCTCTGCCAGTGATGCTGCAATTTTAATCCAAATTGTAACTGCAAGCAGATTTCTTGATAGCATGCACTGTCTGTGCCTCTAAGCCACAATGTGACACAGGGGCTTTTCCCACCTTTGACAGGAACACAATGAAAACAGGTGGATTTAACTACACTGTTGATAAGGGAGGTAAATAAAGGACAACACACTTGACTACATCTTCCAGACCATCAAACTCTTGCAGCAGAAGCTGCTAAAAGACCTGCCTCTTGAAACAGGCAGTGTTTGAAGAAACACATTTTTGACTGGCCAGTCAAACTCCTGTTAACACTTGAGAGATGTAGATAGGCTGGCGTTTCGTCTGCTCCAACATGACACACACTTGTGCTCTGTTGAAAGGGCTTATCTGTCTTGTCAGCAAGGTTGCAGGAACAGGGATTGCCTCTGGGCAGACTTCACTGAGCTCTGCTCGGCTCGCACTGCTCAGCCTGCAAGAAGGAATAGCTCCTATGTGGAAAAGCAGTGGTCAAGTTAGCAAAGAAAAGAGCTGCTCTTCACAAGTCCAGCACCCTGTTACTAATAAAGCTCGTCAGGTAGGAAGGCTGGCTTTGGGAAACCCCAGAACAAGATGTCAAAACATCCAGGGAAGAGAAAATTTGGGTTTTAGAGTAGAACTGCCTCTGTGCTAAGTCAGGCTGGTGTAAAACAGGCTATTCGAGCTTCCCTGGTGAAGGTCTTGTAAAGTCAAGTGTAAGCAATCACCACCACTTAGCCAGTAAGTTCTTCAAGCTTCTTTAACAAGACCATTTACTTCTTCAGTTCCTCCTATTTTGAAAAAGATGATTGCTCTCTCAAGAAAACAACCTTGAGGGCAAAAATATCTTAGTATGATCACCAAAAGGTGTTCCTTCTCCAGGGCACGTGAGGGATTACAGAAAGTCCAATCCCTTGGCCTGATTGCTCATCACCACGCTGTTCAGCAACTGCTTGCACACAGTGTGTGATCTGCAGTAGATGGACCAGACAGGACATGATATTTAAGTCTAAAATCCATGGGCCATTTATAGATTCTTTCTTTTGCCACCAACTCTTAATTCTACCTCTCCCCAACCCATTTTTATCTGCACAGATCTGACCACTAACACTGTTGTCTTTTCACTCGGACAGCCCCACACTCCTGTTTCATTTTCCAGCTGCCTTTGCTATTTTCCCTCACGTGCAATTGAACATTAAATGGTTTGACAGGCAGAACACATACTCACCCAACCACTTATTCCCAATCAATATTCACGTGGAATTCCTGTTAACAAGCAGGAGTTATGCACACACACGTAAGGGAGGGTGGCCTCTCAAGTGATCACTTCATCTGAAGGTGTGACAGATCACTTTCTCATCTACCTTAACCAGCAATCACATTTTCCACGCTGCACACCCCCAGCAGGGCTGGTTTTGCAAGATAATCACTTTTGACATGATCTCTATTGTTCACCTCTGCAATTAATTGGGGAATTTGACATGGGTTAAAAATAACAGAAAATCCAGCACATAGCTGGCTTTTATTCAGTTAGAAATGAGCTTTCTATAGACTGTTTTGCTAATCTCTTCCAACCTGCACATGGCAGGATTACATTCAAGCAAGCATTTTCTTCACCCTACACAATTCCTAATGGTGCCAATGTTTTATGCCACCCAACTTAAACCCCACAATTCTACCCCCACCCCTGTTTGTACTCCTCTCTGGGCATCTATTTGATGCTCTGAGCAAGCACCACTGTCTACAGCCAGGATAACTGACAGTGAGGACTAACTGCTCAATCTCAGTAGGGAAGCAGGAACACATACTGAGAGCTTCCTGATTTTGTGCAATTTTGTTAAAAAACTGAATTGGCCAAGCTTTCAGAGAGGAAAATGGGTAGAGAATTTTACGCTGAAATATTTTAACTTGCTTTTACTGTAGTTTCAACTTCACTTTTACTCACCTCTGAGCAAACAATTGCCATTACCAGCAGTTTTTAGACAGGAAACTCCAATATGCTAAAAAAATTTTCAACTCAGCAAGTTATTTATATTTGAAATCTGCTTGGTCTGTGAAGACTAACAAAGGAATTGCTTTTGTAGATGTGGGCTTTATTTGCCATACGCCATTAAATGAGACAGTCAATCTACCACAGATATTAATAGTAGCAAGTTTGGGCTATTCTAAGGCTCAAATTTGAAGCTATTTTTCATACTGACCTTAACAAAAGATCATGGCTGCAAATGACCCTAACAACTGATCTAGGCTTGATCTGCAAAGGGACAGAACTCGGAAACCACCTTGTGCATTGTACATAAAATATGCACCTTCCCTTGGAGATGCTTTACCTCCAGGAGTTCCATCTGCCCTGAGGTAGATCCTCTCCAGCTCGGAGGAAGCAGATCCACCCAAAGGGGAATTTACTTTGGGGTGTAAAGAGGAATTTACTTTGGGGTGTAATGAATATGTGGGTAATGCACAAAAAGATCCTCTTCCAGTATTCCAGCTCCCAGCCCTGTGCTCTGTCCCACAAGACCGCTCGTGTCCTCTCCTTCCTCCAGACACACACTGACCCAGCATGGCCTGCTAAGCAGCACACAGAGGCCAGAGCAGACCTGGCCCAGCTCAGAGCAATTCTCTACTCACAGAAGAGGCTGCCACGGCTGCACAAAATCCTTGTTATTAAATACAAAATAGAGTAGCCTCCAGGGGTAACTGGTATTTCATGAGCTGCCACCAACTTTCACTATCTTTATCCTCTGGCCAATTTTTACACTCCACTGTATGTGCCCAGATTACTTTCTGATGCTCTTTTGTTGAGTCTGATAACTGTGTGCTTTACTGCTGTTGCTTTTCTAGAAGAAATGATTACTCATTTCCCTGGAATAGCCTCGGATCCTTTGCCATTTCCATGCGCTCATGTTATATCTAAAAGCTCAAAGAGGACATGCAAATGATTAGAACACTTCCAACAGCCCAAAAGAAAAGTCAAAACAGCATCTCTTCTGGTGCTTGGGAGCACATGATTAATGAGAGTTTCCTCCACGGGGAAAGGCTCCTGCAGTCTTTGGCCTCAAAAACTTGCAGACTTTACACACCAGAGCCTTAATATGAACTCTGAGCAAAACAAACTTAAGAGGTGAGTTTCAGAATATCTTATGCCTGTACATTGCTGCACACTGAACAGCCTGACTGTCGGCATTCTTTTAATTTTCCCTTTCCATATTAATACATTTCACATTCAAACCCAGAAGCTCAGTAGTGTAGCCTTGTAGTGTGGACCAAACTCTCAGAAAGCAGCTCTCTCCATCTCTGAGGGGAATTGCCTAAGCAAACACTGGAGGATTGGCCCCTGCAGACATTACACCTCGTAGGTGATGCAAGCAGGAGTTGGGGGTGAATCTGCTCCCACTTACGTATCTACAAATGCCTACACCACTTTGCCTTAGTTCCCAGAGAAAGTTTTCTTTGGGCCAATAATTAGGAAGAGTGGAAGGCAGCGTGGTTTTCTGAGCTGCCCAAGGCACGTCCTGCACACAAGCAGAGCCTGCTGACTTCAACCAGACCCCGTGCACGGCTGCGTCTGAGTCATCTGGATTTTGTGCTTATGAGCACAAAACCTCTTGCTGCGACCCAGATGGAATTAACAGAGTAGTCTCCTTATTTCTAATTGTTAGATCATCCCTTTTTAACTCCAGCAAAGATGACTTGCAGATTAAACCCCTTGGGGGTCAAGGCAGTTGTTCTGTTTGTACAGCAATTAGCACAGCAGGATCCCAGGCCACAAATGGCCTCCAAGGCTACGTCTGTACTATTGTGTTAGCTCAAACCTCATTCTTCCTGTAAGCCAAACTTCCCAGCTCTCAACACCGCCTACACAGAGGTTTTTACTCTGGCCTAGCCAGGATCATGAAGTGAGCTCACACCTCGTGTAGAGACCAGCTCAGGCTTGAGCTGTGCTCTACAAACACAGATGCAGCAGGTTTGAGCTCTTCCCCCTAGCAGGGGTCACCCTGGGAGGCTGCCATGGACAGAACTGCAGCTGCACTTCTGATGCTCAACCAAGTCTGCACCATCTTAACTTGAAAAGCAAAGATGAAGTGAAGTCACAGATCTCAACCCCACCACCCCAGCTCCCGGGAAACCTTGCAGAAAGATTTCTGCAAGACTTTGTGAGATCCCGCTCAGAGCAGCAGAGCGCAGACTGCTTGCATTGTTTCAGCTCACAAACCAACACACCTTTGTCTTGGGTGAAACAGCTCACAGAACAGCAGCTCAAAGAATCTAATGGACCTGGGTTTTCAGAAAGAGTCTCTGCAAACTGCATCTGATAACTCAAGTGAAGCAGTGCAAACAGCACTAAAATAACAGCTGCTTTCCAAAGCCTTCACATGAAAGAATGAGGCAACAGCTCAATAGTGTGATCCTCATTCTGCCACGTTAGGGACCTCCAAGACCAGCCAACTTTAATCTAGTACAAAGGTCTAATGAGTGTCAAAGAAAATCCAAGTTAGACAAGAAACAAGGGTCACAATCTCAACAATGTGGCTAATTTAACCAGAATTATAATGAAATCACTAAAGAGGAAAAGCTCTACAAGAAACTGTGCAAGTCAAACAGAAGAGACTTTGACCTGTCTTACCCAACATTCAGCTGGAATAGCATAGAGTACCCTCCTTTCCATGGATCGTACTGCCCCAACCAGCATCTGAGCTCATCAGCCCTTTTTCAAGCAGTCCTAGCATGTTCCCTGCCACTCCCAGTTTCCAATTCTCCATGTATTTAGTTTTCAAATTTTACATGATATATTTTGCCTGGGGCACAGTAGATCACTTACCCTTCTCCTATTAGCTCTCTGTTTAATTACAGTTTAATGTGAATTGATCTTTACATTAATGAGTCTGTAAAGAAGATTGATTTTCTTCAAGAGACTTTTCTGCTCAGTTTAGCAGCAGAGTAGTCCTATTGATTTCGCTTTCCCCAGTAAATACACTGCAGTGTCACTGCATCTTCTTGTGAATCAGCTAATCCTATTTCACACTCTTTTGCTCCAAAAATCCCTGAATTCCTTGTCATCTGTGCTCATTGAGAGCAAGACGATGGGGCCAAAGCATCTCAAACAGCTCTGCCTGTTGCTAACACATAGCTGACTGCTGTGGGTCACTGTCCCCTTTGTTCCTAAATGGCTGGGGGCTTAAAATACTTACAGTGAAAGAAATGAAAGTTATTTTTAAGTGTTTAATCTGTTAACTTCCTTAATTCCCAGCCAGCTAAGGATGTGGCAGAGTGTGCTCTGTTTACCACGCTTGCTCCAGAGGTCTGGTTAGCACTCTCCACTGAGCCCTACAGCTGCCCAACAGCCTGTGCTGGCGTGCCTGTGTCAGAGGATGCTGACTGAATCAGGCTTGGAGCCAGGGCAGAGGACAAGCATCCACCTCCTTCATCCTGTCCAAACTCCCCGAAACCCCTCCAGGATGCATTTACACACATGCAGGTAAGATGCAGCAGTGAAGACAGGCCCCAGAGTAAGGGCTGAGCTTGTGCCTGCTCGGGGGTTTGTAGGAAACCCATAATAACAGACCAGTGCAGGGTTGA
>QWTY01036233.1:0-11465 GCA_008033365.1 Pseudorectes ferrugineus | reverse complement strand
ATTACCAAGGGGAGAGAGAGACAGTCCTGGGCAGTTCAGCAGTGTTTCCGATGCCTTTCTTTCTTGTCATTTTGAAATGTGCTTTGTTTTTTGCCCCAGGAGTTACCCTCTTGTCTCTACAACTTAATCTGCCCCTCACTTTTAGGTCAGAGCCAGGATTTGGCTCTACTCAAAAGAAGCAGTTTAGAGCCCATCTCCTTGGGGCAGCAACGATCTCAGCCAATGAAGCCCTTTAGCCATCTTCCTGAGCCGAGGGAAATTGCTGGGTGTTTGGGATCACCAGCCCATTTGTGTCCCTTCACCAGACACCATCATCCCAGGGAACCCAGGTCACCTCCTGCCAGCACCGGAGGAGTTACCTGGGCCCCCACACCACGGACAGGAGTCATGCTGGCATGGGTGCAGTTCTGCAGTTTGTCATCAGGACTTGACCCCAACTGGAAATTACCGTGAAACAAGAGGATAAAACAGCAGGAGAAGGCAGAGCAATCTCTCTTCAATTTCTGCCTGATTCCATTAAAACCTGGCAGTAATGGATGTGTTCCTGTGGGATCTTCCAGGTCAGCAAGCGGTGATAAAAAGTGTCTTCTCAGAGTGACTGCAGGAGCAGTCCTTGCTGGAACATGCCAGTTTCTCACAGATCCAGTTCAGGGATGCAGCATTAGTATTCAGAGCCTTAGGTCTTTGTATGCCACCAAAAGAAGTTATCATCAAAATTTGATCTATTTTACTGTCAGTAAAAACACTGCAATTGCTGTCATGCATAAGTGCGGCACAGACACAAAAGGTCACTGTTCCATTTTTGTTGTTTCCTTGTTTAGGCAAAAATATTCCTTCTTTTAACTTTTCTTCTTTACACTTTAAAATCTCTGTATCTCTAATAAAAGACTGTGTATTGTAGGTTGATTGAGGTAAGCAAAGATAGTACACTTTGCAAAAAAATATTCATTTTCTCAAAATCCTCAGTGCAAGATGAAATAAAAGTAGCCCGTGTTTTGCCTCCTCCTCCATCCCACAGAATGCCCCGTAGGTGTTCCCAGGGGCAATTTTTCCCTGAGCTTTTCAAATGTTTGTTACTACCAATGTTAATAGTTACTTAAGTCTGATGGAGTGCTCGATGCCTTCCAAGGGCAGAACAAACCAAAGATGCATTTTGTGTAATGCAGTTCGACAGATCTTTTTAAAGGTTAAAGGGAAAAAAACCAATTTGTGAGTTTGTTTTGTGAGCCATGTTGGCTTTTCCCTACAGCATTGCTAAAGCAAACCTTTCCTCCTGGTTTACCCGAGTCTCCTTTGACTGAGATCCATTTGAAAGTCAGACATTCTTCTAATTACATCATAGGTATTTCTATTTTCATCACTTTTGAGGGAATTGTACAGGCTGTGGAGGAGTATTTACTGAACACTCCTCTCAAAACCTGAACCTTCTGTTCTCCAGATTGCTGCTACACTGTCCCTCCTTACAGTCATCACATGGTAAAGGGGTGTTGGCCAGTTTGCACCTTTTTAGGTACAGTTAAACCTCATATTCCTTATTTCTACAGGCTTGCAACTGATTTCTTTGACTCTGTTGAAAATTCCAAGACACCTTGGACATGCTTTTTATGAAATCAAAAACTAGCTACAACATGTGCAGATATTTGTTCACCTTCCAAAGCATGGAGACATTTCTTAACGTTCTCTCAACGTATGTTTTCTTCTTTACCATCATTGTTCATGATTTGTTTACTCAACTGAGCCATTATGCTAATTTCAGTGGAAAACGTGTTTTGAGATTTTTATTTCTGTATTTTCTTGTAGGCAGAAGCTCTCCATAAGCCTTCACAAATGTCAGTGGAAAACAAAGCAGTGGTACAAGAGTGATTTATTATTTGGTATTTTGAAGCAGAATAAAGGAAATAACGAGCATGAAAAATTATTCATAGGACTGATATTATTTCTTTTCAGGTTTTTTGGGGGTGTTTTTTTGGGGTTTTGTTGGTTTTTTTTAATGCATGAATTGTTGTCACTACAATTAGAAGATCATCAAAACCTCATTTTGCTCATCAGTCTTCGTGGCAGTTGTTTCGCACCCACGCATGTTCTCTTCTAATTCAGTTGAGGAGCTAATGAATAACTCCCCCTAACAAAGGGGCCATTCATCCCAGGCTTACAGAATTATTAGAGGAGAGTTGCGTAAATGTCACTGAAGACTGGTGTTTGCAGGCCTGCCTCTAAATTTGGTTATTCACAACCTTTGCAGCTCAATATTATTGCTGAACTGTGATCGTTTTCTAATTACCTTAATAATACCTATTAAATCACTTGAATTGCATAAGCGCAGACCTGCTTAAATACAACTTAACCTAATAAACACTGGTCATTCATTAAACAATAATGCTCATTATTTTTAGGAAGCTTGAACAGAATATTAAACTCACCAATTCCTGCATCATTACACTTATGTTATTACAAGCAACAAAGCACTCACATTTTGTCTGGGAAACTCACGGCTTCGTGCTTCTGCACCAGAAGAGTTATTGAGAGACAGTAACATCCTACGTTTCAGTATCTGCCCTATTTGTAACTGGCCACCTACACACAAACAATCAACAGGGAGAAAAAAACAGTACTTTCACCTTAATGAGGGCAATCCAATTACCAAGGATGGTAAGAGAATGAGAAGCATCGATCTCTTGGCAGACAGCCTTCTTTAGGAAATGCGATTGTCAAAACAGCAACAACAAGAAGTGGCTCTAGGCCATTTATCCTGGTATTTGGTGTCTATCCCAAGAGCTAGAAGCTTCTTGTCCCTCTATATTTTTGAGGTTTCCAAAAAACAACCACCTTCATACAATTCAGAAGAAAAAAAGCCAACTCTCCAAATCCTCAAAGCATTTTTAGCAGACTTTCTCACAGGCAGTAAGGTGGGTGCTGTTTGATAAAGGGTTATGATTTCATTTAAGAAAAATAGATGCTAGCCTTTTAAATAAAATTCGGACTAGACTGACACGATCAATTCTAAGAAATTAGTTAATAAATATAAAAGGTTGGGCGAATGCACTCTTGCTGAACTGATTAGTGCAGTGTCAGAATAGGGGCGAGAGCAGCTATGAAATATGGCATTAAAAAGGCCAGCAAGTAGGGGTTGGACTGGATTGCCTGGTTAAGACAACAACACGATCAGGTGCCAAAACATATCTGGGTTTTCCATGTTGTGCAACTGCCTGTCAGGAAAACACAAGGCTCAGTTTTCTAAAGTGGAGGTAAATAAAGACACATTTGCATTCAGGCTGTCAGTCCTTTCAGCACAGAACCACAGCCCCCTCTGAAGTCCTTTACGTGCATGGTTCACACTCCCACCTCCATTTTGAGCCTGGCAGGATCCCCTAGGTGTCCTGTCCCTGTGCTTCACCCCGTGTGTGCTGGGCAGCAGTGCCAAGGCTGGGCCAGTGGCAGGATCCCACGACCCTCAGGGCCTGGGAGTGTCGGCTCAGGTGAGGGAAAACCTTGCCTCTGGTGACATCCCTGTCATCTTCTGCCCACTGGGTGAAAAGCTGTGCTGCTGGGATCTCTGTGTGTGCCTGCATGCTGCTGTTGCTATAGCATGGCCACTGGCTCTAATCATATTAATGGCATTTCACACTCCAGGAAAGTCATTAAGGACTCTGTTACTAGGCACGGGCTGCTGCTGGCTTGGTAACTGAGGTACAGCTCCTGGAAACCTCACTGGTTCCCTACACAAGACGAAATTAGGCTCAGGATGGGACTTAAAAAAAAAAAGGGGGGGGGGGGGGAGGGGAAAAGTAAATTCAGGTTTAATAGCATTGTAAATAATTCCAAATCTGTCATAACCAAGAGAAAATTTAAAGCATTCAATGTAAAGGTACTTGAGCTAACAGAGAGTTCGAGAAAAAGGTTAAAGAATTATTTTTGTCCTGCCAGTTACTGCTCCTTTTCAGATTTTGTACCCAACTATTTCCATGACAACCATTAAAACCCTCTGCTTTGAAACAGGTTAAAAAACCCACCACCAAACAAGCAAACACTGCTTTGTGTACCTGCTTCTCCTCTTAGTTCTCTCTCCAGTTCGACACCAAAAATCTCCAGAGCTCTTTGTCTTTCCTCCAGTTCTTCTAGTTGGCGCTGGACTGCCTGCAAAAATGTAATGATATAAAAGCTACAGACATAGCTTCAAAATTCACAGACAAAAGATGGTCTCAGTGGTTAGAGAAACAGCTTGGAAAGGTCTCGGAGGAGTCGTGGCTCTTGCCAACTCATTGAGTGTTCCAGGCACCTAAGCAATTTAAATATGCCACTAGGTGTCTATCACAATTTTATGGGGGTAAGTATCACAGGTACCAAAAGAACCTCAGTTTTTTCTGAGTTTTAGCTCTCCTATTGTAAAAAAGAGATCATAATGTTTCTGTGTCTCACAAGGCGTAAAGTCACTACTTCCATATTCAGAGACCTATATTCTGAGATATTACATTAGTAAAGCTCATATAAATAGGGAAGGTTTACAGCTAGAAAGCTCTGCTAGCTATTTTATTGTCCATGGGATTTTGTTTGGTTTGCTTTCATATTTCACAAGCTTTTGACCCAGAAGGAAAAGGGTCTAATAGCTAAGATGTGACAATTCAGTGGCACTTCAGGAAGGATTTCTACATCCATTGTCCATTCCCTTTTAAATAAGATTTTCAGAGGTGTGGTCGGGATAAAAGGCATGAAACACCTTAAAAGGTTGAAATGTCAAAGACAGATGCTCAGCAGTTCCCATTTCAGGCTGTGTTAGGGCATTCCAAGCCAAGCCCTCAGCAACAGCCTAACAAGCACGAAAGATCATTCAAAAAGTTTGGACTTGATTGTCTCCACAAAGCAGTAAAATAAGAGTAGCCACGTATGCATCTAATTTTACCTCGAGATAATTTACAATTCTCAGATAAAAAACTAAAATATAGTTGCTCTTCCTTTGTATTAAATAGGGTACATCTGAGATCAAATTGTGCAGCAGTGCATTTACAAATCTTAAACTGTAATTGGAAATAATAACACACCAGTAGAGTTCAGAGCTTTCCTAGCATTTTCTGAAGAGCAGGGCCTGTATAAAATGAAGTGACGTTCCATCATTAAGGAAAAAAAAATTCATTTTCGTTGTTATGGCAGGGAGAGAACAAAAGCCATCACTGTGTTTTTGTATCCTCCTGTAATACACAGAGGTAATAGCCGAGTTTCTTACATTCTATGGGGTTGATGTTATTTCCCCTTTCTACCTCTTTCCTTCTTCAGTGTGTTCTTCCTGCCAGTCACTATTCCCTCTTCATCCACAATTACAAAACTGTGATGATAATTATGATGATCTCCAGGGACCGACATGGATTTGTCACCCAGAGAGATGCAGGGCCCTGCCACACGCACCTTCCTGCTCCTGGTGGTTGGGGGGATTTCAGCACAGAAGGCACTGAGCCACAATGAGCAGTGAGGGGAGGTGCAGAGCCCATTTTGGGTACCCCCATCCTCACGAGTCACCCTTGGGAGACAAAGGGGACATCTGCGAGCTACATTTTCACCTGTGCTTTGTGAAGCCTCTTCAACTCCTCTTGTTTAATCAACTGCTTTGTCTCCTTCTCCAGCTTCCTTCTCTTTCTGAGAGCCCTTTTTGCCTACAAAAGACACAGAGAGAAAGAAAAGGGCAATCAAAGCGTGAGTATGCCATTGCAGCTTTCCTCCAACCTCCCCCAGAACCACGGAGCTGCTGAGGTTGGGACTGACCTCTGGAGACGGTCTGACCCGATCCCCTGCCCAAAGCAGGGTGAGCTACTGCAGGGTGCTCGGGGCAAAAGGGAAACATTCCTGCAGAAGCATTTACATGCATTTGCTATGCTGGCTTTAAATCATTACGAGCTCTTAATGCAACCCTAAGAGAGTGGGAACTGTGTCAATAAGAAGTGTCCGAATCACAAAGCTGACTGTGTACAACATCCCACTATACATGGCCGTGCACAGGCTGGGGAAAGCACCAGTTTAAGGAAGCTCAACCCATTTCCATTGCTATAGCTATAAAGTAGTAAAATTTACATCATGGGACAGTACCTGAAGCCCTGTGAAACTTTCCCCAATGCCATTTCTGTGCTGCATTACAGAGATTTTTGCTTTTCCCCAGGGCATTTGTTGCTGGTGCCAGGAGATCAGGACAGCACATGCTGCAGGGCAGGTCAGGGAATCACCTGCCTTTGCTCCATCTTGCCATTGACCCAAGCTATTCTGAAATGCTTCAAGGCTATGGTGTCCCATTTTTAGGAGACAGGATACATGAGCACCACAGGCCGGACAATTAAAAAATTAACCAGCCAGGAAGTCACTAAAATTTTTCCCACTGAGTTTTGCCAGATACCAATGGTGGTACTGGCAAAATAGCAGCCAGAACTGGCACGAAAAGGGATGGTAGGAGGCAGCTCAAAGAAACACACTGAGTGGGGAACGTGCATCAAAACTGAATCACTGCTAATTCCCATGTGCAACAGCTGATCCTTCTTCCCATTTCTGGCAGCTCCCCTGGAGCTCTGCCTTCTCCCTGCCTGGTCCTGCCCTCCCTGTGACTGCCTGAACTGCTGGGGGTTGCTTCTATCCAGTTTGCTCCCATGTCTTTTCCCTATTTTATTTAAACTTTTTAAATTCACCATAACATTATCATACTATAGATTGTCTTTCCTGTAACAGGGAAGATGAGTGAAGAATCCTGACATCTCAGTGCAGCCTGACACAGAGCCACTGGTGACAAGTGCTGCCACACATTGCTGTGCTTTGGTTTCTCTGTTTCCATTCAAAGTCTTGCTTAGCTTTCATATTTTTCAGTGTTTTTCAGTACTTTGCTTTCCTTCCTCTTCCTCCCGCCCCCAAAGGCAACAAATCAAAAGGCCACCTCATACTATTAACTCCACTTACTGATACTCTCCGCAGGAAAGAGATAAACACATTTCTGATGAGCTGTTCAGACAATAAAAGCTGTGTTTCCTCACGTCAGAGCTGGGTATGGAGGGTTCAGGGTGCTGTAGCTCCCCTGTTCCTGCTCCTGCAGTCGGCCCTTTCGGGGTACAGGGCCTGAGTGTGACTTTGTGGCTCACACACTTGTGCTGATTAGGATAAATAGAGTGTTTTCCAGGCAACTTGCCTGCAGCACTTCTCAAATGAATCTGTATTCCCCCAAAGGAAATCTGCATCTGTTTGGTTTAATTTTTTCAATAGTTTGCTTGTTGAGCTACATATTAAGGCCACTTAAGAATGCAGCTTCAAAGTGGTTTCAGTGAAACATGTCTGTTTGTCAAATTAAGACCTCCTCTGTCAGCGCTGCTGTAACCTGGGGGAATTAAAGATCCAAAGAGGTAAAAGAAATGTTGATGTTCATCTGTCTTAAAGATGTTTAACGTATTTTCTCTCCGTGACATGTAACCTCCAACGTTCCCATCCCCACTTTGAGGAATCGCTGCGTGTTTTAGATCAAAATCATATGATGAATTTTAAATACAGCCCGACCAAGGAAATACCTTTCTGTTTCCAAGTCAAGGTTACCTTGTGCGTTAATGAAGGCTTGGATTCAAATTCCTCATCGGAGGATGAAGTAGAATACTCAGTAGCTTGTTTTCTGACAGGTAGGTGTTCATATCCTAAAATGCAAGAACAAAATGGTCAGTGAAGCAAAAAATACGTTTCTTTAACTTAAACAGACACTTTGCACCTGCCCTGAGTTCTAATCAGCAGCACCTAGAGCAATTTGGAAATTCAGCTGACAGCACTAATTAAATTTTTGATCCCTGTCAAAAACTGTCTGGCTATATATTTTATTTTTTTCTAGGTACTACAAACAAATAAATTAATTCCTTGAGCACCCTGCATGTAGCACGCTGTTCTGAATGCACTCAACATTCATTAAAATGTATATCTGAAGTGAGCCATATTACCCAAATGATTGTATAAGGCTCACTGTACAGTGTAATTGAATGCACAAAGTCTGAGCCAGCTCTTAAACAAATTACCCTTATGTGGCTTGTAGCATCTGGCACCCATTTTTACTACATGACATCTGCTCAGTGTAAAATAGTTGGCGTCAGAATGTCTGGTCATATAAAAAAATCACAAATGTAATCAGAAGCAAATGGACTAAGAGAACAGGGCTTTATCACACAGCCTCATGCAACATAAATATTTCATTAATTATGTCTAAACAAACGTCACTTATTTTTCTGCTTTAGGAATATTATCACATCATTGGGCTGTTGATTAAAATGCCATAAGAAGTCAGGAAAATCCATACATCACAACAATACACTCCATAAGGAAAACTCAAAGGCTGCCTTTGGAAGAAGCGTGCTTTCAGAATTATAAATTAAATTACATTTAATTGCAGCAATTTTATCACGCCTGTTTTTCCAGCATCTTGTTTCAACTGGGTGTAAATATTTGCATTTCTTCTTAATTTGTCTAATGCATAGCTTCATTCTCTTTATTTCAGAAAATAAAACCGTTTTTGGAACATCTGTCTCTATGCTTCAACCTGCTACAGGGTTAATGATTAACAGCTGGGCATCTTGGAAATGTACATTATTTAAAGCTAACAGTGTTAGTTTTTCTTTGTATCTACAAGGTAACAGTTGGCTTTCTAGGTGCAAGCTTATTCAGATTAAAATCACCTCCCCTTCTCCCAGTGTAAATGTTTCTTCTTTGCCTTATTCTGGGTCCCAGGGCTGAAGCAGGACTTTTGCCTCCAGCTCCAATTTAAACTCAGGATCCATGAAACATGTTCATTCCAGACAGTAAAGCCATAAAAGCAAATCCAAGTAATTTGAGGCAGAAATTCTGATATTTTTTTCAGGAATCTCAGTTTTAGGAGCACCCAGTCCTTGTGCTCACTGAAGCTGCTAGCTCAGAGGGCTCAGTGGAGCAGACTTGGGTCCTGCCACCCTTTTTGGGATGCAGATCCTTGGGCAGGGAGGTGCAGTAGCCCTCCAGGTGGGTCTCCAGCCCCACAGGGGCCTCTGCTCCATACCTGCCCAAGCTGCCAGCCCACACCTCCCTGCCTTGGAGAAGGGATACAGCTCCTGCTTGGACCTGCCAGGGGCTGGTGGCTCATGAGTGCTGGGGTCACAGCACTGGCACACAGCACCTATGCTCTGCACAGGACTGCACATCCAGCTGCACTCCACTTCTGTCCCCAGCAGGGACAGTCAGCAGAGCCCTGATGTGGGGGGCATCAGCCACTGCTTCTTTTAATGAGGAAACTCACCCACCTTGCTTCTCCCTGTGCAACCACAGGTTTGCAGGAACTACCCCGCGGTCACACCACTGGAGAAATCAAATTCCACAATATGCAAAGGGCAAAGCTTGCAGCCCAGCAGGGCTGGAAACACAAGCAATTACACGCTCCCTTTCTTCTCTCGGCTCTGCTGGGAACAAGTGACCGCTTCCCCTGTCCTCCCCTTTGAGGGATATCAATAATTTAGGAGGCGTTACAAGGTCTGGAGGAGAAGCAGCCTGCTCCAACACGAGGGCACCTGCTTCCTCCTCGGGGGTGTGCCTCGGGATCGCTCTGCCTTTCTGGGACAGAGAGAGGGCCGGTGACCTCCCCAAAGACCTCCAAGGGCCGCCTCATGAGCACAAGGAATCTGATGCCTGTGTACAGAATAGATTCACAGCATTCCCAGTCCTCCCAATGCCTTGCTGCTGTGGAGACCCGGGTATTTGCACCTTGCTCTGCAGAGAAAAGCCATTCAGATTGCTCCAAAACACCTCAGCCTTTCAAGGGACCCCAATACCCAAATCCTGTTTTCTTCAGCTGTTTCTTTGTGAGAGAGACCAGAAATATGCTCTAAAGTGTACCTCAGATGCAAATTTCAACTTCAAGACAACAAAAACAAGACAAACAAGCAACAAAAAACCCCAAACCAAAACCCAAAAAACCCCTCAAACTAAACGGGGTGGGATAGGCAGAACTTAGCCAACAGCTGTGAGAATTTGGACAAAACAAACATAAAAATGTTCAAACTTAGGGACTTTTACTGAGTCAGTAAAATCTGAAACTTAGAACTGCAATACTAAAGTTAGATAATAATAATTTGCCTCCAAATATATCAAGCCTTAAAAGCTTGATCTGCTACAAAACTGAACTCAAAAATGGAGGGTTTTTTCCAAATATTAACTCAAGTCTCCTAAACTTGGGCTTTTGCTTTCTAGGCATTTCATTCCTTCAGATTGGGAGTTATTTATTACGTATTTCTTATTTCCTAAGTACTCTAGCATCTCCTAATCTCCAACTTAGCATATGTTATACTGGAGCTTTCCCTCCCCATGTAACAAGGTCTCGGATGAAAGTGCAATGCTTTTCAGTGCATGCTCCCTTAACATGAACATCCAAGGTACTCATTTTCCCAGGAAACTTGAGGTCCTCTGAAAAACGAGGGAGCTGTCACATGAAAAGGCTAATAAGGTGATCCCTTGTGTTAGATATGGGAGTACTACTGATTGTCCTGGAGATTTATAGGGAAAACCACCACTGGTGTCAATCTGCCTGTCACAGCTCACTTCCCTTTCTTTCCTGGGGTGTTTTTGTGTCATGGTAGTGACTGCAGCCTAAATACACACAATGTCTTGGAGCAGGAACTGTTTTGATAACATAATGCTATATTAATCTGTTGGCTTCCTCTGTTACTGTCCAAGACTGCATATTTTTTATAAAGTCATGGGAGTTAATCATGACCACTGTAAGAACGTCAGTGTGTTACAAAAGACAGAGATAAAGTTACAAATATCTCTTGGGGCACTGGTATCCAAAACCAGATGGAAGCTGGCATGAGGAAGGAAATGAAAAGAATGGCCAGTAGAAATCAAGTAGAATGACCACTAGAAAGAGAGGACTTGGCTATTTGGTTTCACATCTCTGCTTCTCCACAGATTTCTCATACATTTTATGCATGTAATTAATCTTCTAGTGCCTCAGCTGCCCTTCTAAAATACAAAATCAGTGCAAGAGCAGTGTCCTCACAGAGCAGAACACTGCAAACACGCAGACTTTCCGTGGCACAACAATGCACTAATGGGAACCTGAAACATTTGCAAGCAATCCCTTCTCAATCTAAAAGTGCACAAAATCAGCAAAGTGAGTTCACAGCACATTAAATTTTATTATCATCTGAATTGGTAGTCCTGCTTAAAGGTTGGGTAATTAATGGCACTTTGTCATTTTTTTGAATTTCAAAAGGGCAAGTAGGCTTAGGAGAGAACAGTTAGCCATCTGATTGAAAAATTTGATTGATCCATTATTTTTAGTGAGGGGGTTTACTGCAGGTTGGAACACAAAGGAAGCATCAAAGGACAAAAGCCTTAAAGATATTTGTGCAGTAAAGCAAAAATCTGGAATAGCACTCAGAAACTCCAGTGTGGTTATTTGTGGACAGGTGTATATTCTACAGGCAAACTTCGGATTTATTTTTTTT